>LQRL01164801.1:0-12821 GCA_001703475.1 Hydroides elegans
TCTTTTGTCTATTTCTCTCCGCTGTTCTCAAGCTATGAAGCTGTTTCCTTAGATCATCTCGTATCGCTTTCAGCCCTTCCTTTTCGTGTTCTGCACATTCTTTCCACTGCTTTCTAACTGACTTCAGCTCGCGCCTGATATTGCAGATCTGTGCTTCACGTCTGTTAATTGATGGTGCTCCTTGGGCGGCTTTCACTTTTATTTCTTCCATACCGAATGTTTCTCTTCCAACCGTATAGACGATTGTAGTGAACGATTCGACTTTCCGGCTGATCGTTCCTGCGAGTGATGTTTCTAATACACTATCAGTTGTTTCTTCAAACGCTTTCCATGCGCTGTCATCATTCATACGTGGCCATTTCACTTTTTGCCTAGTTGGTACATCCACTGGGATATTGCCTCCTGCAGCCGTACCTGATGCGTTGACATTCTCAGCCCTGTGCTGTTCTTCCTGGCTGTGAATCTCCTCCGTCTGACCAGAGAGAATCTCTGCGCGTTGCAACAGGTTTGCCCTTGGTTCGCAAGGTATACATTAGAGAGTTTGGGCAAAATATGTCAGTCCGGGATGACGATGTTTTGACATGTATACTTTAACCTTTACCAAATAAATCCTAAAAATGCTTATTATGATATAAATATTCATTTGAACTATTTATAAATTCATGTAATATATGTTGTCACATGTTTGGCAGAATAACTTCACTGGATAACTTAGGTTCAAGTCATAATAGATAAGGTTATGATTCAAATCTGCTGATCAAAACACAGTCATCCCGAAATAACATTTTTTGCCCAAACTCTCCAATGAAACATCAGACAATAGAATAGAAAACATTTACAGTTATTCATTCGCTGGAATTAGTGGGAAAAAGGCGGTTCATGCCGCGGTTCATACAAGTTGCACGGTTCATACAAAACAACTTCCTCTAGACATGATTCATGTATTTTGAATTCAATAATCCGTATTTGAATACATTAATGAGGGCATCCCCAATAAATTAATGAATGTAACATTACTTTTCTTGACACGTAGTATGCACACTCTTGCAAGATGTGTTTATTTTAAGCACCAAGCTGGAACGATAATGTAGAACATTTAGTCTGGATAGGAAACTGAATACATTTATTTATTTTTTCATAAATTTGAAACAATATTATTTAGAAGTTTTACATGTATTTGAGAATATTCAGATATATTATTTAGCCGCTATTGGAAATTGTGTACCCTACTTTATTGACATTAAATATCCATTATATGTAATATTTAAGCTTCCATCGTCTCTATCTGGTAAACATAGCACTGAACCGACACGGAAGGCTAGACGGAAAGACACCACAGTTCACGGCAGTTACTTAGTTAGTGGCCACTTAGTTGTTTAAAATAAAAGCCGTCATTAGACGTATCCTAGGAGTGCATGATAAATGATCCTTATACAAACAAACCCTGCTGCATAAGACTAGCATAAACTGAAGAATTTTAACAAATTTTAGGCTTACTATTTTGTTTCAACTCAAAATTAAAAGTGATGCCTGCGATAGAATTTCTTTAAAAAATCATAAGTATTATTTTAATTTGTTTTCTTTATTTTACACACACCCATTTATCGGTATGTTTTACCGTTCCTCTGAAATTGCTATTTGAAAGTCACGGGTATACCATTATTTTATCAGAATATTACTGTTAAAACATTGATTTTATTATGCTATTTTGGTGGTTTATAATAAATTCAGCGGTATAAAATGATGTGAGTTTGTATATATTTTGTTCTGCAGTTGTAATTAATAAATTTATGTAGCAATTAAACAAAAGTGTTAAAGTGAAGCTTAAAATCAATAGAAAGATAAAAATTACATAATCAATTTGAACAATCACAAGAAATAAATATAATGTCATATTGTAAAATTCATTTTTCATATTGGAAAATATCAGTATGTAGAAGTTTATCGTAATTAGCAAGCTACATGCATACAAAAGCTTTACAACGACATAGAATCGGATCAATTCAAGAAATAATAGTCTTTGATCCAGGAGGCTTTAGCCGTAAGCTAAACCTTCTAGTCCCCTCTTCAAATACTGTCTTTTAACTTTGATCTGGTTAATCTAGGGCTTTTGAAACCATGTTCATTCTTCCATTACTGTCTTTTAACTTTGATCTAGGACACATCTATAGTTTTGAACTGCATAATTTAGAATTTGAACTACATTTAGAACAATGCCTCACTAAAATATTACTGTAAACCTCGAAAAATATATAAAATATGATAAACTCATAATAAACTAAATATCCATACCAATATGACATGAATTAAACATTTATTCATTTATTTCAATTTTCTTATTTTTGAATTACTATTATTTCCTCTTTTCTTTTTAAAAGCCGTATCGCCATACTTCGTAGTATGGCAATACGGTTTGTACACTGATAGCATGTTTTATCAATTAGACCCGCCTCATTTGTATGCTCATTTTGAGCAAAAAAACGACATATTGAACTATTATTTGTTAGAAAAGTATAAAACATACCCGTATTAGATTAAGATATATTACACTTCAATATGTGTTCAAGTTTTTCTGAGAAAATCGAGAATTTCTATCGCAGGCATCACCTTTAAATATCAAGTTTAATTTAACCCTTTATACATTGATTCTTATGGTGGATTTTCGGCCCCTTCATGCTCAATTGCAATTCTCACATATTAAATGAGCACATAGTGAGGATCAACTAAGTGGCCACAAAATAGGCAAAAGTAACTGCCGTGAGTTACATCGGACTGAATGATACAACACTCAGAACTGAAAACCTGAAATATAAATAATTTGTTCAATTTGACAATTAATCAACATTTACCAAATGTATATTACCAACACACAGTCACACACATACAATTCTATATAAACTTTCATACTGTGTTGCCTTGTGCCGTACCAATTGATTTTCAATAAGTATATTCAAATTTACTTTTAAGATAATCATGCCATTTCCTAAATTTCCTCCATTGATTAATAATTTAATTTCATATAACCACCGTTTTGTTGTAGGTCAATGGGAAACATCAATATGTGTGTTCTCATATTGCACTTATCAGATCCTGGATCTCAGTGCGTTTAATACCGTTGAACATCGGGTACTGTGGCGCCGACTTCACAAAACCATCAAAATAGACGGTGCAGCACTGAGATGGCTCGAGTCTTATTTAGATTCGTTCGGTACGTGTACATATGGATGGCCAGTACTCATAACATGCAGCAGTCGACTGCGCAGTGCCACAAGGCTCCATTCTTGGCCCCCATGAATACTCATAGTTAACAGTACCATTGGAGTCACTGATTCGAATGTTTACGATAAAGGTATTTGGTCTATGGATTGTATAATATTGCTTTCAAAGTTAATGCACGCGATCGATTCATAAAGAATGCCTGTATATTTGGAAGGATTATTCCAGCAATAACACGGGCCGATATCACAATGTTGTTGTCGTGCTATCGATCTTAATGTAGTATTTAATATGCAAACCGTAAATAATAGAAAACTTAGAGTCAAGCATGTCATATATAAATGTGATGCCCTTTTGATTTAGTAAACCAGTTTTCACCAAACCTAATTAACATAGAAAAAGCCTTTTTAAAAGTGTAAATGTTTTCAACCTGTTTTTAACTCTTATAGTAAAAGGGGATATTCCAAGATTTTAAGCACAAAGAAAATTCCACAATTCACAAGCCTAAAAGAATCACATATCATATTTTGCGCTTATGACGATAAACTCATACAAGTGCGCTTCAATGAGTTGTCCGAAAAACACCTATTTTTGAAATTCATTTCATCACAGTTTTGTTATTCCTTGATGGATAATTTTGATTTTAGCACATAATCTCTATGAATATCTTAGTAACATAAAAACGGAACATACCATTAAATAGTTTTTATTTTAATTAAGATACGATGGTATATTTGAACCCTACCACGGGAAAATGGCGCTTCAATGCTTTGTCCTATTTTCAAAGAATATATCCAATGATACGTTTAATTGTTAAAACATGTTAATTTACTATTGATACATGTTCTTAAACCAATCACTATTGACGTTATATCGGAATCAAAACATTTATAGCTCTATTTGAATGATAAATATAAGCAAGATTGAATTTATTTGTTTTAACATATACACAAATGCATTTATACTTTTAAATCAATTATGTGTATATTGTATTAGTTCATTTGATTACATATACAATGAATATAAAGCGTCAAACTGACCACTTGCATAGTGACTGTATGTATGGTTATGTAGGGCCGCATAAACTCTATATGGGCATAAAATACATGCACCGGGTACTTGTCGCATAGCAATGCTCTCTATGGCAATATAGGGGCACATAAAAATGAAAGTGCTTTACTCGTCGCTTCTCGACGGATGTTTTAGCTATATATGAACCCATATTTTGGTTATATAAAACACATTAATAACGTTCAAAATAAAAATGCCGAAATGTAACAAAAAGTACCAGCCCAATTGCATATATAATATTGATGAGTAATGGTTCACTCCCAATGCATAAAAGTCAATATTACGTCACTGGTGTTTGGTTTTAGAACATGTATAAATAGTAAATTAACATGTTTTAGCAATTAAACGTATCATTGGATATATTTTTTGAAAATAGGACAAAGCATTGAAGCGCCATTTTCCCGTGGTAGGGTTCAAATAAACCTTCGTATCTTAATCAAAATAAAAACTATTTAATGGTATCTTCCGTTTTTATGTTGCTAAGATATTCATAGAGACTATGTGTAAAAATCAAAATTATTCATCAAAGAATGATAAAACTGTGATTAAATGAATTTCAAAAACAGGTATTTTTCGGACAACTCATTGAAGCGCACTTGTAATGTTCGTAAAGAGAGATGCCATAGATATATATCCTACGTAAAATTTCGTTTTGCTTTATAGCATAGACGTTCGCTTTTTTATTATTAAACCAAACAATACGAGCCCGTCTCTAATTTTTCACGCAGATTTGAAAATTCTTTTCAGTATACGAAAATAATCAAAGTCACATTTAATTCAATAAGTAAAATATAATACATTTGACTATATATCACCAAGCAAGCATATGAACTATTGCTACATGCGCATTATTCATCAACACTTGTGAGTGTAAATTCAAAAACCCCGTTAGTCTTTCATAGGATAAACTGACGTAATTGTAAGAAAAGAGCTCAATGCTGCGTGTTGATTTTATTGAGAGTTATGGATGTATGAAGTTAAACCTTCAGATACCAGAGGGTGAAGGTATTACCTGGGCGGGGATCTGGGCTTGGGCACGGATTTTTTAACGTGGGCGCTAATGGGTTTACGGGCTGGGCTTGATTTCTCCGAAAACCTAGCTTATATGGGCGTAACATGTAAACATACCTGGTCTAATATATTATCCATATCCGAATATCACACCGACCTCACAAGACCACAAACAATTAATGGTTGAACCGTTGCACTAATGTCTCATTTTGTGATTGGTGAGCACATTTCAAGGTTTCTCAATATGACACAGGCCACTGAGTTCATTTCCATCGATATAACTTTGTTTTGGAGCAAACAGCTCATATCATTATCACGATTATGTTCACGATGTCCTTCGCTCCATATCCTTCCTCTTTTATTTATTCTGATATAATAAGGAAAAGAAAAATATATACTTTTCCTTTCACTCGGAATCAACCTTTCTTGAAATAACACCTATCATTCCATTTGTTATTCTACTAGCGTCTCGTAGTTACAATACAAATCGATCGAATAAAAATGGATTTTAAGAAAAAATGATTGCGAAATGGAATTACTTGGACATAAGCTCATTGTAAGAATGCATAACGGGTGAGTTTGTCAAATTTAGAGACATTTAATAGGAGTGATTAAGAAAAAATAAGAAATCAACATAATATGTAAAAACAATGTCATTACTTTGTATTAATAGCATGGTTAATTTTATTTCGGCTAGCTACTGAAAATCAATTTGTCAATTGTTGCATCAATTGCAAATACTATATTTTCGTTCGTCCCTCATTTACATAAGGCGTCTATTTCCCAAAAAATATAGTTCCGCATCTTTCCCATCGGTCCCAGTCATTTCGGCCTCTTACGGTACTTCGTACCTATTTATAAAACGCTTTGACACTTGTCGAAACAACTCTCCCTGATTAAATTATTTTTTTTATACCTTTTCGATCGGTCTCTTCCATTTCGGCAATTTTTCGACACTTCGGCCCCTAAAAGAGACAATTCGTCCATCTTTAAGATAATACGTCCATCTCCATAAATGCACTTCGGCATTTTCTTTTCGGTCCCTCCGACTTTCGCCCCTGCCATTTCGCCCCTTGTTGGCCTTCGGCCACTGTCGAAAAAAACTCCCCTCTCGTGAAAAATGTAATTGCACACCTTCTCTATCGACCCATCACATTTCGGCGCCTTTTGGATACTTCGGCCCCTAATAAGGTGATCAGGGCTGCCAGCGGGTGTTCGGAAAAAAAAGTATTTAAAAAAAGTATTTTCATAACGAAAAAAAAAAGTATGAAAAAAAGTATCGGGCGAAAAAAAGTATAAAAAAAGTATCGGACGAAAAAAAAGTATTAAAAAAAGTATAATTAATCAAATGTTTTAGAGCTTTATTAGCATACAAATTCAATATATCAACGTTAAATTGGGTAAATTAACCACTTAAAATATAAAATTTTCAAATGAACTAATATTTTCGAAGACAAAATCATCACTTTTTTAGCCCCCAACCAGGGCCTAGGGGCCCGGAGGGGGCTATTAAAACGGGTTCATTTTTTGGACCCAAAAAGTGACCCAAAAAAGCATGAAGCTATATACATCCCTGGGAAGGAATGTGTAAAATGTATCAAGGTAGATGTGCGAACTTTTCATTTTTAAAGATAATCAATGATAAGTTTGGAATTTCATTTTAAATGCCAGAATTTTCACATTTTGCTGGATATATGACGCAAACAATCACTATGTAACAATTATGTTTAGCAACAATAATTTTGCACATTTTGCTTGTGACGCAATTAATCCATTGTTGAAGTTGCAAAACAATGGATTTATTGCGTCACACTTGAGTTTAGTGTGAAATACTATTTATATAATTTGTTCTTTCAGTAAATATATACCCAAGAAACATGTATAAGTAAATTTCAGACGGTTTATAATAACTGTTAAGCAATGAAGGGGAGTGAGTATGTCCAGCTTCAACTAATTCTGACTGTTAGTTTACATAGATTGTTTTCTTATGTTATTTTTGTTGCTCTATTTAGATAAACATATAATTTGATAATGATATAAATATAATTAGATGATTAGGATAATTAGAGGTATTCAACTGGCTGGGCCCTTGCCAGATGTGAAACACTTTAGATCCGAGCGATCATGCATAAGGTGAAAATCAGTACCTAACTTAAGGTATGACATGATGTTATTCTTAAATAAAATCGATATGACATAAGCGGAATCGTCATCACAATATGATCATAATAAAAATAATAAAAATACAATATTAAATGATAAATATAAAGATTAGTATAATAGAAAGTATAACGTCAAAAGGATAAGGTTAAGAAGGGCAAGATTAAAGAGAAGAACAAGGAAAAGGATGAGAAAAGTAAAGGAATACGTAAAAGGATATGTATGAGCTTATAAGTTCAAGTAAAAACATTAGAAGAAGAGGGCTTTGTAAGAAAGGTCATTTTACTATAAAGAAGACCAAATTAGGCGGCCAAAGTAATTCGATCGTCATAAAAGCTACAGACGGCAAGATGAATAACAATAAGAAGATTCAGTTAAAGTTTCATATCTCTTCCAAAATTGTCGGACGAGATAAGTTTTAAAAGTATTATTGAATGACTAATAACTTACTTGCGGTGGACGACGCGCACCGATCTCAGAAAACTAGTTTTAGTTTCAAAAAAGCTGGGTTTAAAACTATATTCAAACATATGCTTTAGATGTGCAAATCCACATGCCTAAGCAATATATATTCTTTGTTACGAATATCTTTCTCAGCTGTACAACTATAGTTTTCATCACAACATCGCATCCACAAGGTTATCTTCTTTACAACGTCACGATCGATACACGCGTAATCTTTCAATGTGCCCAAAGGCTCCATACAAAAGTGACGCGAACAAAGTGCTGTGAAAATATCCAAATTTTGTATAAGTTCGGACCCCTGATTGTTTGATTATCCAACATAACAAGGTATCGAGTCAACTCGTAGACAGACCGATTCGTAGACAGACCGACTCGTAGACAAAATGTCGTAGTCGTAGACAAAAAAATAAGTCAACTCGTAGACACGAAAAGTCAACTCGTAGACACGAAAAAACCAACTCGTAGACACCCAAAAGTCAACTCGTAGACACCCAAAAAGTCAACTCGTAGACAAAATAAATCGTTGCAATGGGTAAAAATAATAAGTTTTGTCTATGACTTGACCTTTTTCGGTAGAAATTTAGGAAGCAGTTTCATTTCGGTTTACTTCGGTGACATATTGTTGAGTTTGAGTTTGCGACTTGATTTTTTCCTATTTCGGTCTATTTTGGTGGAATTAGAAATATATATATTTTTCATATATAAGTCATAGACAAAACTTATTATTTGGACCCGTTGCAACGATATATTTTGTCTACGAGTTGACTTTTTGGGTGTCTACGAGTTGGTTTTTTCGTGTCTACGAGTTGTTTTTTTTCGTGTCTACGAGTTGACTTTTCGTGTCTACGAGTTCACTTATTTTTTTGTCTACGACTACGACATTTTGTCTACGAGTCGGTCTGTCTACGAGTCGGTCTGTCTACGAGTTGACCATAATCCCATAACAATATTCTTTTCCATAACAAACACAAAGCCATCTCTGTTCGGATGTGAATGTATTCTCTGAAAACCGGATATAAAAGTCAGTTTCTCATAAACAATTTACGAGTTATTAAAAAGGTCTTTAAACATTTAAAATATATTCATTTCTATGCATATTTTTCATATATTACCAAAGACGGTTTTTAGGATCACAAAAAGCAATATTATTTGCATTTGAATAATAACAATCCCTTTTCTAAGCGATTTAGAAAACATAAAATCATGTAAAGACGAAACTATAGGAGAATATAGGAAATTATCCTTAAATATAGCAGAAAAATAGGAGACCCCAAAAATATAGGAGAATAAAGGAGAAAGTAGGAGCGCTTGACACCCTGGGACAGACAGACCGAATTCGGGATAGCAATGAGCCTCAGCCATATCGGTTGGCTGAGGGCTAAATAAGGTTCAAATTGAGGCATTCGTTATTGGACAAACTCCTTCAGCAGTAATCAGAGACGCTAACCCCGGCCAATTACATTCAAATACTTTAAGGTCACTATATGAATCAAATATAAGAGTTCGTGCCGAAGGCGCGCGAAAATTTTCCGGCCTCAGGTAGGGTTGTGGCAGAATTCATGAAAAAAATCTCCAAAAATATGAAAAATATGAAAAAAAAGTATAAAAAAAGTATAGCTCGAAAAAAGTATGTTTTTGTGGAAAAAAAGTATCAGGCAAAAAAAAGTATAATACTTTTTTAAAAGTATGATCTGGCAGCCCTGGGTGATTCGGCCACCATATTTTTTGAAGAATGAGCAATATGTGGTTGGAAGCTACGTTTGCCACCCGCGGATATTGCGCTGGTGATAAACGTCAGACTAATAGCTCAACGCTCTCATTAGCGAAAACCACAAATGTTACTTTGCGGTGCAAACCATGTACCTTTTAATAAACCAGATTGTTGTTGTTTTAAAGTGGAGGTGATCATAAATATGACAAGACGTAAACAATCAAAACACGGGTTTTCGATGGGATTTGGATTTTAGGTCACCGAGCCCTGCCTATAAAGCTGTAATGCCCTGCCCATTGCGCCCCGCCCGGGTTTTACCGTGACCCAAAGAGGTATCCGAGTTAATGCATCATGTTTTGAGCTGAAGTCGTAATTGTATGATTTAACAAATAGCGTGATGTATTATTTGACCTCAAAAATTTTATTGCGCTTCGACGCCATGTAAAACTGCATACTCGTTACATTGTAATGAGGTGGTTTTTGTCAAAACTATTTTTTAAATCAATTTCTTTGATAGAAATCAAATGTTTGTCCATTGTCTTTTCTATTAATCACATAAGATGACATTCTGTTTCAAAACCAATTATTTAATTATTACGTAAACCAATTTCTTTGATAGTGATCAAATGTTTGTCTATTTTTTTTCTATTAATCACATAAGATGACATTATGCTTTATTACCCAACCCTTAAACAATCAACACTTGTGTGTCAGAACACACCAGAAGGGGGAGAGCAGCATTTCGGCAACCATGCATAGAAGTTTATAATAAAAATGTATTTTGGACATCTATTAGCACCCATAAGTTGAAATAAGACTGCAAAAAAGTATCTTTTGTAACATTTTAATATTCAAATCAAACATTATTTGAGTACGTTTCTTACTTTTAAGACGTTGATCATATGAATATATAATCGTGCCACGAAATCCTCACGTTATGAAAATAATTGAGTTGTTATTTTACAAAATTGATGGGAGTGTCCTTTTCAGAATTTGTAATACACGAATTCATTAAAGCTTGAATCATGCGTTGAGTATCGTGTTTTGAGCATCACTCATCACCCTTTGGATCATGCTACTGTGTGACGAAACTGTCCGTGTTCTACATTTGTGTTTATTTATAGTTTATTCATGTCTGATGTATCCCAAGAATTGGTAAGAGAAATGTGTATTTACAAAATCAAGGGTTCGTTACTAAATTGTCAAAAGTTGAATAATGTCATTACAAGAGAATATTTGATAATGCGTCTGCATATACTATCAAAATACTCATTTGTCTTATTGCAGTGCAACTATTTCAATGAATTCGTACAAACATGACACAAATTCTTATTGCGTCTAACGAGCTCGCGAGGTGACCTCTAGATTAAAAAAAAACTGTCCAACATGCTCCATAGTTAAACCATTATATTTAAGAGGATGCCAATGCAGCATATTCACACATTCACAATTACTAATGACATAGATCCATAGATCTTACCGTTAATCGTGAATTTAGTTCGGCATTTGTTGGAACCACGCACATCCTCATGTCAAGAATATTGCGTGTGCCTGAATTAGCACTATGTTTACCACCTAATCGGGCAGCATCATGAGAGAGCCGTGTATAGGAAAGGACAGCCCACGACGCATTGGAAAGAGTTATTTGTTGAATTCTATGTTAATTACACAGATCTTTCTATTAGGGATAATTAAAGACATATTGATTAATTGATTTATTATTATATTCCGTGGTCATAGGTCTGTGATTAGATTTTGAATGAGTTGTTTTTAGTTATTTTAAGGGTATTTACCGAATCTCAATGCTCAACATATTACATTACAGCACGATGCTTATATCGGTAAGTAAGATGTTTGAGTCATCTAGCCCTTTTATCATTGGGTGCTGTTTGACGCTGTTTGTTATACAATGTGTTAATGAGGATATGTGTCATGATTTTTAAAAGAAAACGTAAAACAAATCACACAGGTCTGTCATTTATAAACATGCAAAAAGCTTCAATGATTAATAAATTGGCCTGATCCACAAGGAAAACTTTTATATATGGTAAGTTATTTATATACTGTCTATAAACGGGATAATTGAAAAATGGAGCTTATTTCAAACTTTTTTTTTTGAAAAAGTTCTGATCAGAGCAAGATGTTGTGACATAAATTATCATAAGAAGGCGAAACAAAAGTGGAGAAATGATAGGATACTGTATGTTGTAGCAGTAATGTAAAACATCATCAACATTACATCTAAGTGATATGTGAAATTTTGTTCGCATTATAAATAACGGTAGGTTAGAAATTTCACGGTTTATGTTAATGCGAAATGTTTCTTCGCACGATTTAAAACTTAGATTATACACTTTTCAACTGTTTTTTTTTTGTTAGAATGCAACTATATATTAAAATAAAGAATTTTATCACAGACCGTAATTTATGATAGCTCTTCTAAAATTTCATTTTTTTTCATTACTCATAACATGCTTTTTATGGAACTAAGGACAGAGGGTGATGTTTGCCACTTATAATTCAATAAACAAAATGTTTAATTGATTCCTAAACAACCATTAAAGTAGCGTAACCATTTGGTATACTTTAAGGGCTTATATCTCAGCTCCTGGTTATGCAATCTTAATAATTTTTACTGTTGCAAATTTGTAAGGAAAAAGGCGGGCTTTTCCTTAAATGTAAATATTTTTGGAATAAAGATAAAAAAGTTATATTAAAAAAACGAGTTTTTCAAGGATTTCTAAGCTTTTAAGAAAAATATTACTGGGTCCCGCGCTGTGTTTAGTATATCGGAGGTCAATGATTGAGAAATGTGTCAGAATTAATTGAGTTGTTTGTATGACATCCAGTATTACGGACATTTCAATATGATTTCCTATAAATAAATCCCTCAATAAAATCTTTTCAGTGACGCATACTGATTTTTAAAATGGAGGGTAGACTATAAAGTGATTCAAATCATAGTTTTAAATCTTATCATAATACAATGTGATAATAAACATGTTGGCCGTTAATTTAATTGACTTGGAAATACATGCATACCAAAAAAGAAACGATTAGATACAACAAATCACAATAGTCTTGGCGTAGTTTATAATGATTGTTAGAATATTTCAGGATTTGTCACGCTTGTTTTTTTTCTATTAATACACATTGAGCACATAGTTGGATTCAAAACTGTCGCATA
>LQRL01164842.1:1913-13064 GCA_001703475.1 Hydroides elegans
TGGACGGACGGACGGACGGACACCACCTCGAACTCAGAACTTTCAATTATACCAAAAGTCATTTTGATACCCATAGATACCATTTCCGGTGAAAACAGAAAATGCACGCACGGACAGGGCAAAACCTATATGGCCCTCTGACTATAGTCAGGCGGGCCATAAAAACTATAAAATATTTAAAAAATATTTTCGGGTTAAAATTCAGCATACGTTGACTCTGACGGGAAAAAAAACTAGACAATGTTACTCTTCATTGAGAGACCAGCGTTTGTTGACATTAAGTGACAATTTTAGACGTTATTAACATACAAAATATGTACGCTGATTATACCGATGGGCTACAGCATATATACTCACAAGCAACAACATAGAGTGATCCATCCTCTGCGTTCCATCCGCTCATCAGGGGCACATCGGCGAACTCGCCCTGTTCGCGAAGACGCAGCGGTTCATCAGGAAGGAAGTTGCCGGGGCCGTCGATCACGGGGACGTGACCAAGGCAGAAGTAGCCGGGCTGAGGTAAAGGAAATGAAATATGTTTATGTGTTTAAGGCTCATATGAGGATAAGTGATTCGTTTGATTCACTTAACATTCAAAATAAATCATGCGCAATCCACAACAGCGGGTATAAATGGTGAAAAAAAAGACACCATTAGAAAACCTCATCATTGCAAATGGTACATACGATAGTGATTTTCTTATCAACCTCTTTGTTCTCCACACAGATTTAAGTACTCACACATATTTGTATACAGCAAAACAAAACACACCGTGCAATCGACACCGCTGTTCTCCCTGATATCCTCCGGGTCCTCAATCGCCTGCAGACACGCATGCATCTCGGCGGGCGGGTCGATGGGACACCCGCATTTCTCGGCCACCTGTTGCGGGTAGGTCCAAGGGTTCGAGGCGGGGCGGGCGTATGACCAAAAGTTGGTGTCGGTGCCGCTCTCTTCGATCACAGCATGGAACAGGCCTAAGAGAATAGAGAAGTCGTAAGATAATATTTTATTCAGTTTGATACAACGTATTCAGCTCAATTAAGTGCTTTATTTTTTTCAATTACATGTAGATATAGTTTTGTGAAAGTTTTGCTAAATATAATTCTACTGGCCTTCATGTGGTTCATCGTGTTTTAATAAACAGTAAACTGCAAACATACTACAGACAAATTTAATTCAAAATGGCGAGTAAAAGCTCAATAACATGTAGAATATATGCGATGCAAGGGAAAAAAGTTTATGTTGTTATTCACATTGGTTTTATAGTGTAACATTTGGCCAAGAACGGAGTTGTTCTTTTGTATGATTCTGTAATTTTCCACTATTTTCTTCCTAGAAAATAAAAAGTATGAATGATTATTAACCTCTTGAAACTGGCGATACAGAGTGCAGTCCACAGCTTGCCGCGCCTGCACTCTGACCGAAAATCGTCACCTGATCAGGGTTGCCACCGAAAGCGGCAATGTTCTCTTGCACCCATTCCAGGGCGAGGGCCTGGTCATAGAGACCGGAGTTACCGGGGTTGGTATCGTCGTATGTGTTCATGAAACCTGAAAATAAGGATTGAAATTTAAATACAAATACGTGTACATACTACTGTTTTACCAAGTATAGAATGAGTGATTTCAGTGAATTAATATAGAGAATACATTTTTGAACAAACCATAACCTTGTTGAATGAGTAGAAGATGATCAAATCTAGAATATTTACGAAAATCTAAACCCATGGAAAAAAAAGCAATCAGTGATGGTTTCAATAGATCCATTTTATAAACTTCACACCAACATAGCCTGAAGACGGTTATTACAGAACAACAAAAACTACTCCGGTAAACGTAAAAATCTCTATGACAAATATGATATTTCCACAACTGTCATCACATTACTCACCAAACAATCCGACCCGGTAGTTGACAACCACCACAACCACATCCCTTACAGCCAAGAAGTGACCGGGATACTGGATGCTCCCTCCCGCTTGGAAGGCGCCCCCGAAGAACCACACCATCACGGCATATGGCTCGGTGGGATTGTTGTTCTGAAAAGTAATATAATACTTTGAAATTTTACATAAACGATCCAGATAGATATACATATTGGAATAGCATTTTCGGAATGTATACGGGAATATTGAGTTTATAATATTTATTACAAAATGCGACTTGGAGCCGATTATATAACATCACATTTATTAAGGGAATCTAAATGTACATTTGCGGTTAAACAACCATAGACATTTCTACCGATGCATCGATTATGCTTCAATTTAAATAACATTATGTTTCATCGTCCAAGCTATGATACAGAAATTGATACAGAAATTGTCATTTAATTAATGCTTTCACAAAATGATCTTAAAACTAATACCTGTCGCCTAAAATACATACCGATGGCGTGAACACATTGACATTGAGGCAGTCCTCACTGAAGTCCTGGTACCACGGATGCGTGTAGCGAATAACTCCGCCTCCGCTTTGATAACAGAGACTCGGGAGACTCGTCGCATCGAAGACGCCGTCCCAGGGTAGGGCGGGTACGGGGCGCTGTGAATATATCGATTGACGAGGGTTTATATAGTATAATGTTCGTGGACAATTGGTTTCTACTGCTTTAGAGAAATTTTCAAGGAATAACTATCTTTATGACCATAACAAAATATCATCAGAATATATAATACATTCAATAATCAGTTAAAATTGTTGCTCAAGATTACAGATAAATTATTACCTTTGACAAAATGTCAATCAAAATATCTTAAAAACTAAATTTCATAGCAGTATACGCATTAGTTGAAAAACAACATAGGATCTATTCTCGAAATGTCTTACCTCGAATCGCCTTGTTCCATTGGTTGGCTGTCCATATGGAATCCCCATAAAGCTGTGCACATCGATATCATAATGCGTAGCTACGACTTTACCCTGCACCGTTCCCGTACTGATGTCAATAATAGGGCCATCCTGGGCTTTTGCGCACCCAAGGATGGCTAGGGTAAGTATGGCTACGGAGAGGACCATGTTTTCCACCATAGGGGAAGAGGCAGTCCAATGAAGGATGCTAGTGCATATGGGACTATTCAGTGACTATGCAATTAAACGACCCAAATATTAAAGTTGTTTTATCAGTTTTAGATACATAATCTTTGGAGGAAGGAGGACATAGTATCTTATTGATAATAAGATATGGTGTATGACCGAAGATTAGGTGATGACACACTTTTGTTCCCATGCAACAATGTGACCGTTTTATCTGACCTACTGACATATGAATTCACATATGCTCATTTACACCAAAGTTCGTCGTAATATTAGCAAGCAGAATAATCTATGAGATAAAATGGTGACCCTTATATAGAGTATATCACCTACATATGAGTGCACTCTCAGACTGAAAAGAAATAGAATTATATCCCATCTTGTTAATTTTTGTTGTTGATATTCTCCATAGCACAGCAGGAGGAGTATATCCTATGTAACAAAGTGGTAACTCAAGTCTTAAAACCATGTCAAGTGCCCTTTCCAATAAGATTCTCTTAATTTGAAATGTGATTTATTTTATTCAGTTTTACATGTTAATACAAATCAAAATTGTCAAAGAAATCTTCCGGGAGTGACTCAGCGACCATGTTTTTCACCATTTTCTCTGTGAATCTGTCTAAGATGGTGGAGTCCAGTCCAGATTCCGCAGGCTTGAAAGAAGGACCTGTAACCAAAAATATTGAATATGTACATTACTTTGAAAAAGAAAACATTGTTAAAACATCTTGAATTAATAAAATCAGTGATAAAGTCACTAAATTGTACTGAAAACTCGTTCCATTCGAGACGAATAAGTTTTAATTGAATGTTTATTTTTTCATATTTTTCATGTTACTATTTCGTTTAATATGCACGCATTTATGCTGTGTCTGAATATATTGTTCAGGTTCTTTACTCGAACACAAACGCTGGGCAACCAGTTATCATAACAGTTAGTCATTACCATTATCAGAATAGATCTCCCGACCAATGAGGTATTCGATGTATTCTGTGAAGAAAGCCATTTCTTTCTGTCTGTAGTTGATACGGGGTTCTACATCATCAATGTGAATCCAAATGTAGTTGAGTTCATCTTCAGTCAGAGCCGGCCAGGTCACGGGATCGAATCCAGAGGGCGCGTCTACGGGCTCTGGGGTTGGGTCACTGAACATATTTAATTTGTATCAATATACATTTTGTAATATAAATATGAACCAGCTACATCCTACTACTAGTACGTGTATTTGTATTATATCAAAAAGATATATACCGGTACATGTAGCTTAAGTATGAGACAATCAAGTGATTTCATGAGATAAGTGACCAAAGGTCCCTCCTGTTTCAGATATTCTGGATCCATACATGCTTATGATAGCATAGAAGGTGGTTATGTCAATCATATTTATCATGATAAAACTGTTTTATGGCCGAGACACTTTAATTTTATCATCATTAATGGCAGTTGTAAGTGATCCATCAAGCTGTTAAAATTCTATCAGTGTCTAATCAATCGCTTTATTTTAATAATCGCCTTAGGTTTAAATAAAACTCACAAATATTTTGCGAAATTAGTGATGAGATCCATAGTAAACTCGGCATATTCGACATCTTCGTGGTCGTTCCAAGGAACAATGTCGTAGTAGATCTTGCTGTTGTTCCTGACATCGGGTGCGAGTGGCAACAGTGACCAACCCCAGAAATACGGGATTTCTCCACTATGGGGAACGCCTAGAAATATACATTTTTGTTCACTTGATTAGGAACAATGTTATAATCTCCGCTCAGAGAACAGCGTTTGAAAGTTCTTTACCTCCAATCCGTTTTTCACCTTTACACTTAAACTTTAACTAGATGTATATAGTTACATGAAGGTAGGTGGGCATTGGTAACTACAATCTGGCTTACATTCAAGACTACAGTTGATTTTTTTTCCTTTTGTTTATCATTATTAGATCAGCGATTGGTATCCTTTAACGATTCTTAAGTCTTTTCGGGTAAACTTACTAACCAGCCCATTCGGTATCTTCGAAAATTCCTTCCGACGCATTGACACTTCTGTAGCCAAAGACATATTTGTAACTAGGGGCAACCCTTGATTGCAATTTCACTTGGCGGTCACTAGGGTAACCGAAGGCACAGTCTGTTGTCATCTAGAATATAATAGTTCAGAATCAATATTTGAACATTATCTTTTGCTTGAAATTCTAAAATCAAACTGCTGTTAACTATGTTAACACTCTTTTTTTTTGCTTGCGGGTGCAACCCATGAGGGAAGTGGTGATTTTGTATACATGTAGCAATTGTACATAACAAACAGAATGACGCTGAAATATTGTCGACGTCTTAATTGAGAAAACTCAAAATACTGGTGTTTTATAAGCAACTATTACTACTTATAATAATAATAATATGTAAATTTACATCTACAAACGCATCTCGGTTGAGCTCTTCATCCTCAATATACGGCCAAGGTGTGTAGAAATAGTTGACGGCCCAGTATCCCTCCTCCGCCTGTTCAGGAGTTAGAGAGGCATTCCAGATTCGCAAATATCGATCATAGAGCAGATAGTTGAACTCGGAGCGGTTGAAACCTCCTTCAAATGCTTCAGGCATATCTAGAAATATATTTATATTAAAAAATCAAACGAGAGCTCTAAGGTTGCAAATGCGTCCGGAAAACAGGTTTTGACGCATGTGCACCGAATAATAGGCAGCGGCCTGACCTAACGAAGGGTAACACGATCAACTCTAAATTAGAGACTGTTAATTTAAATGTTTAAATTATTTTAGATATTTAAAGACATCAACTGATTAATCTATTCGTCAATTTGTGAGCAAAACAATCAATTCTTATTTTGCTTCGAAACCAGTCGAAATACGCTGCAAACGCATATATTTTTCCTAAAAATATTGAACACACTCACAAGCAACTACATAGAGCGACCCATCCTCTGCGTTCCATCCGCTCATAAGAGGAACCTGCGAATATTCACCAGCTTCGCGCAGGCGCAAAGGATCATCCGGGAGGAAGTTGCCGGGACCGTCGATAACGGGGGCGTGACCGAGGCAGTAGAAGCCCGGCTATTAATGTGTAATATTTGAATGACGAACAGAAATACATGTATATAGTATATAGTATGTTATTTGTGCTGTTCACATGTTTGTCATGGAGGCAGCAAGTTTAGTTAACATGAAAATTGTTGCACTGTTCCCAAGGAATTCCCTTAACATCATTCATATAAACTTTTATTAATTCATAATTCATATAACATGACACATTTAGGCGATCGCATGGAGATGTAAAATGAGAGATTTTTAAATTTTCTATTAAGAGTTTACTTGGAAAGCCTCTTAGTAATGGTATTTTTAGATTCCTACCGTGCACGATACACCATCGTTATCTCGCAGAGTTTCAGCATCGACCGTTTTCAAACAATTGTACATATCAATTGGCGGGTCGGTGGGACATCCCACTTTCTCAGCCGCTTGCTTAGGGTAATTCCATGGTGATGAAATTGGACGGTTGTAGGACCAGAAGTTGGTGTCGGTACCGCTTTGTTCGATGGCAGCGTGGAATAGGCCTTAAAGTGAAATATATTCCGGTATTTTCTTCTTACAGTGCATTTCGTACTTTTTTCGTCAACATACTTTCAAAAACTGGCAAGCGCGGATTAAGAAGGGATGCCCACGTTCGCTCAGAAATGTTATACCACTGATGCCCCCGGTTATTTTCTGGCTCCGCGCCTGCCGTTTTTCATTTCATTTTTGTGTTTTATTATCATCCTTTGAACAAATCATTTTCTAAAGTTACCTGCAGTTACGGGTGAAACAGTGTGGATCCCAGTACTCGCTGCTCCTGCACTCTGACCAAAGATAGTGACTTGGTTCGGGTTTCCGCCAAACACCTCGATGTTCTCTTGCACCCACTGTAGAGCCAGGGCCTGGTCGTATAATCCTGTGTTGCCAGGATTGGTGTCGTCTTCCGTGTTAATGAAGCCTGAGAGTTGAACAAAATCAGCATTTTGAGCTCATTGATATGAAGGGGACGGCATATAATGTATTGATTAAAATCAATACATTATAGATTATATTATATTGTTAGTTAATTTGTCTTTTAAGTACAGTGGTCGCTAAAATTGATGTGATCCTATATTCATGTAAAAAAAATGAAAACTCAATAAGATTGAGTATAATCTATGCGCGTTTATTTTCGACATAGCATAATTAAGTTCATTATCAAGTTATAAAAATAGTCAAAAAACTGTATATTTCCTAACGTAGTATTACCATTCATCAAACATTTTAAAATCCATACCAAAAATAGCGACTCGATAGTTGACCGTGACCACAACCACATCCCTTGCAGCCAAGAAATGTCCCGGATACTGAATGTTGCCTCCGCTGTTAAATGCTCCTCCATAGAAATATACCATCACCGGGTATGGAGTGGTTGGGTTCATATTCTAGGAGAAAATAAAGTCGCTTATGATAAAACATGTTATCAAAATCCTAATAAATCATAGGTTCAAATTGAAATGTTAGTCAAACCCAATTTCTTTGTTATTTTAGGGGAAATGCACCTTAATGCAACATAGACCGATTTTTTTAAAAATCAAAATATACATCAGTTTAATAAATATGTGATGTACGGGTAGTACATGCATTCTTTATAATGTACCGAATGGATTTCTAACCATACCCCAGGAGCCTGAACGTTGAGGTTGAGACAGTCCTCGCTATATTCTCCATAGACTGTTCCGAATCCTGGATGAGTTATCCACAAGATTCCTTCTTCGCTCTGCATACATTGCGCTCCCAGGTCGAACGCTTGGAATACTCCATCCCAGGGTTCGACAGGAACTGGCCTCTATAAATAAAACAATTTAGCTAATAAATGATTATGACCAAGTGAATTAACAGGGTCGAACGTCGCATGCACATATATTTGGATTGAAGTACCATAAACCGCTAGTTAAGGTTCGTTATTGATATATCGCTCAATATGTGAAAAGGGAATTTGTCGCTTTGTATGCGATTTTACGTCGCGACATCAGAGCGTTGTTCTTCAGATTTCAACACAGCATTTTAGACATCCGTGGCGTAAAAAATAAAGTTTTTTCCTGTTTCACCAACTCGCCTAAAAAGGAGAAAAGACTTTCGTGGAAAAAATTACAAGGATAAATAAAAAAAAAATACCTCGAATCGCAAATCACCAACAGGTGGAGCTCCAAAGGGAATTCCATAGAAACTGTTCACATTTATGTCATAATGAGTAGCAACAACTTTGCCTTGTATTGAGCCGCTCGATATATCAATTATTGGACCGTCCTCAAGTCCGAATATTGTATGTATAAAACACAAAACTATAAATATATTGTGAGGTATCATATTTCAAATAGTATTCGAATCCTTCAATAAATTGTCGAGCTTTTCCCAGTAATTATTGTACGATCGAATCAGCTAGCCGATATTTATATTTAATTTAATCGGTCACTTTACATCTTTTATCTCACCCTCGACATCTAGGGATGTTCTACATAGATAACCATGGGGCACATCCATAAACTCTATAAAATCTTGAGCATTACTTTGCTTATGTCCCAAAATTCAATGTTTCGACTTATTAAGCGGTAGTAATGGTCAAATATAAATGTTATAAGACTTTACAATTTTGGGACAATCCCCGCCCTCCCAATATATCGTTATAGATGGGGATAAGTTTTATTATTCAAAAAAGAATGATATACTCCTCAAGGAGATTTCTTTTGCTTCCAAAATTTAGGGAACATTCATTTCAGTCTGGACATTTTATTTTGATCGAATCTGCTACTTCACCATTAAAGTTTATCGATGACATCCAAGATAACCTCATTTCCTTAAAGATTATTAATAGATGCAAAGACATCTTAAATGTTTCTAAAATTACTTAAGATATCGGAGCAGATAAAAAACAATTATCAAGATAGGGTGATATTATATCAATATTTTCGTTCCAGATTTATGTTCACTTTATTTCACACGAAAAATCTGTAAGTTCGGTATGTCATCCAACATTCTAAGTTATTGATTCTTAATTGTTATAAGACTTCAACCAGTGATTCAACAACAGCAACACTTGCACTAATATAGAATATGTATTTTGATTAAATGTAAGAATGGCAACGTAGGACCCTAAAAAGTAGTGCCCTTTTAAACAAAACATGGTCTTGACAAAACGTTAAATTATTTTCAGGATGTTTTAGCCCTATCTGATTGCATGGCCGAATAACTTTGGACGAAACATCTTTAAACACGGGTCAAAGTGTATTTTTGTGGTACCTAAGTGATTGTGTGTCGGGCCTGAATGAGTAGAAATATAGTGTTCAAATCTAGATATATATTTTGAGTTAATCGTCTTAAATAATATCAATGTCTACATTTTCATTTCAAGCGAAATGACCCATAATAATCAAGACACCCGGATTTACAGTTCGAGTGTTCGCAGATATACCAGGGATGCATTTAACGCTCTAAAATATTGCGCCCAGGGCGCACTGCGTTCAGAAAACTACGCGAGGAAAAACATCAGTGAGCCCAGGTATAGGTCCAATGTAATAATTAAATACCTAATATTACCTGTCACGTAAGCCCAGAATGTCTTACTTATGAAATATAAAATATTTAATACGAGCGCCGAAGGTGCAATCGATTTTTTACCAGACACTCATTCAGAAAGATCCATTTCAGAGTACAGATTTCCGTAAAATTAGCACAACGGGCGCACCTTGTCCAGAAAAGTGCGCACGAAATCATAGCTCCCTTTATGGGCACACTACTTTTCAAAACATGCGCCCGTGGCAATTTCTTTGTGAGATTTGCCCAAACGCGCAGTTTAAACACTCCCTGATATACGGCATGCATTTGTTCTTTTAATTTTGAAACCATTTTTTTTTTAGATATAAATATATGGTATTCTTGTAGTGTTTAAATAAACTTTTTGAGATATTAATGTATAATTTCTGTTGACTTTTTTCATATTATAAAGAACCAATACAAAAGAGAAACACAAACGTCTTCCAAGGTTTTTACATACATAAGAAAATCAAAACAAACTGCTCGATTATCTCATTTTATTCATACATTATCAAAAATATAATCTAATTAAATTCGAAGGTCTCGAAGAAATCCTCAGGAAGGTCCTTCTCCACCATATTCTTGACAAATTTCTCAACTGATTTTTCGAGGATTGTCGAATCCAAACCAATACCAGCAGGGCCGCTATAGAAAGTATCTGTAATGCAAAATACAAAATGCACATTGATAAATACATCCATTGTTAAATGATCTATCTAGATTCAAATAATAATAAGATAAGCAATAAGATAAAGTAAATCTTTAAAAAATATAAATGATACGAATTTACTATGCTCTAACGTTTATAACATCTTTTACGTAACTCATGGTTTTAATAAAGGTAAGTCTAATTTAAGGAATGAGATTTTACTTACCGTCATTTGTATAAATTTCACGTTCAATAATGTACGAAATATAGTCTCGGAAGAAAGCCATTTCTTTCTGCCTGTAGTTTATACGGGGTTCTACATCGTCAATATGGATCCAGATGTAGTTAAGCTCATCCTCTGTTAGAGAAGGCCAGGTCACGGGATCGAATCCAGAGGGTGCGTCAACTGGCTCTGGGGTTGGGTCACTGCGAATGTAAATATAAATCAATAAGATTTTTTTTTCAACTTCCTTCACATACGTTTAAAGACAATAAACAAAATGATAGGGGCTGAGAACAATTATAATTATATGTCTGGCATATAATGTTTAACCATATATTCCCTATTACATGTATATATGTCACAGGGTATCTATTCGTTTTAGGGCAAGTATACTTACCCTAGGGCAAGTATACGATGTTCTTGAATGTGGTGATGTTCAAAAAGTCATCAAAAAACCCTAGGGCAAGTATACTTGCCCTAGGGTAAGTATACTTGCCCTGACTGTGTTAGGGTAAGTATACTTACCCTAGGGCAAGTATACTTGCCCTAGGGTAAGTATACTTGCCCTGACTGTGTTAGGGTAAGTATACTTACCCTAATTTTTTTTCAGGGCAAGTATACTTACCCTGGTTTTTGGCCTTCAAAAA
>LQRL01164846.1:9574-20912 GCA_001703475.1 Hydroides elegans
ACCAGTCATTCCATAGCCATAATGAGTGGATTTTTCGTTAAGATACTAAATGATATATAAATATCGATACATAACCAACTGTGAGAGTGAGTTAGGATAAGGTTGAATTATGATAAAGTGAAATACAACTGTGAGCGCCGAAATGTTGAATTGAATCTTTCTTGATGTGCATTCAAAGCATGTGTTATTTGTAGTTTTTTTAATGAAAACAAGTAGACAAGTTCTCAGCAACCTCAACAACCGGTCAAAATTTATTATATTGGAAATTTAACAAGTGGATCAGTCCTCCGCTACCTTAACAACAGTTGAAAATTTGAAAACATAGGAAATTAAATTAGACGCAATTCATCGGAGGAACGAATATCTCCCAACATCTTTCTCACAACGTCATTTTACAACGTCTTTCTCACAGCGTCTCTCTCACAACGTCCTTCTCACAGCGTTTTTCTAACAACGTTTTCCTAACATATGCAAAGTCCCCAAAACATCACAATATACGAGTATTCTTTTTATTTGTGCCTAAGTCCCCAAATCCATATCATTCAAAACTTCGCCAAATTTCGAACTTTTGAGCAAATTAAAAAAAATAATACGCCTAAGTACAGCTCACATTTATGTTCTTACTATGTTCCGAATGAAAACGAAAGCCATCGAGCGAAAGCCGAAAGTGCGTACAAACCCTATAGTAAATCACGCAAAGTTGAAAAAAACAGCATTTATGAAAATTCGCAAAATGTCCATAGCATTTATTAAAATATGTATTTTTGTTTAGAAAATCCCATTTACAGATTTGTAATTTGAGTTAATAAAGCCAAATCTTAGCAAAAATATTCGCATTTTATTTTGAGGTCAACCGTCCCTATATATAGGGACGCGTCCCTATTTATAGGGATGAGTCCCTATAAATAGGGGCGCCCCTATAAATAGGGACGTACGCGACCTGTTAAAGGCGCGTTCACCGGAAACAGGCCAAACAAGCTCAAAGCGTTTTTTTTTTAATAATTTTTCTATACAAATTTCACTTAAGCAAAAAGCGCATGATTCACGCATACAAATTACGCGCTTATTCTTCAGGTGAAATTGGTATAAACATTATAACAAAAACGCTTTGAGCTTTTTTGCCTGTTTCGGGTGAACGCTCCTTAATAGTAAATATGCCACAATTAATATACTCATAGTTATCAGTCTTTAAATATTTTTTGATGGCTCCTCCCAGGGGCTTGTGCTCGTACGTTCAAACATATATGATACCGTCTTTTTAAGTTTGAAGATAACGAGTTTTTGCCATGTTCATTGCTTTTCGGCAAAAGTTATTGTGACATCGAAGTGACTCTTATATCAGGAAAGAGAACTTTTAGAAAGCAATACAATGCCTATATATTATAAATTGTAGCTCTGCAACCCTTTGGGGATGTTATGCCGATGTTAAATGAGTAACTGAGTAACTGAGTAAAATAACTGATAAATTAAGTTTGTTTGACTGATTGGTCTCTGAACTCTGCCCATAAGGCCCCGCCATCAACAACAAAATTCAATGTATCATTTTTATTGCGTCATTATTTTGCTTATTAAATGATCAAGTAGTTATAGCAGACAGCTTAACAGGCTGCTTAGAATTTGTCATGATCGACAAAGTCGTTTATGTCTAGATTGCTGTTTCTCAAAATATCATTTGATTAATCCATATTGTTATACGGTTTTGATGATGACGTAAGGTTTTTAAGTGATTAACTTCCGTATTATCAAGCTGTGCTCATTATAGATTTTAAAAAATTTACATTAAAAATTGCCACAAAATTAGTTAAGACATTATTCTGTTCAATTTTATTTTATATTTGCAGGAATTGCATTTCCATGGAAAATCAACATATTTAAATACACTAAAACTCAATCGACTCGTGAAATAATGTACGTGTGATATAATCATCAATATAAACAAAAACATTATGAATAAATAAAATGTTGTTCGTTGCTTTATTAGTTGACTATCACCCCTTCTTAAGGAACGTTCACCCAAAACAGGCAAACAGAAGCTCAAAGCATGTTTGTTATGCTTTTATACTAATTTCAATTGAAGGAAAAGGCTTATAATGTGTATGTTTGAATTATGCGCCTTTTTCCAGTGCAATTGGTATAAAAACATAACAACCCCGCTTTTACTTTTTTGGGCCTGGTTTGGGTGAACGCGACTTTCCTTAGTCTTGTTTTTATGTTATTAACCCATATCACGTATTGCTATTTCTAAATCCTACGCCTTTTCATTACATTCCTCAGCTTGATTTTCTTCTGGCGACAGAGGATTAGTATCAGATAAGTTTTCGGTTCATATTAGCCACATTGGGTTTCCTGTCTGTGATTAAGCTATACGATTTCAAAGTCTTGGGTCGTTCTTTTTTAGGCATTTGATTTGAAATTGAGAACAGGGCATGTATCGAAATGCAACGAATGTTTTAACTTGATGTTATTTCGAAAGTCGAATTTTATAAATATATATTTCATTAAGGAGTTTGTTTATTACTCATTGCGATGAATCAAATTTAACGGCAGCGTATTCTGTGTTATATTGATATCTCTCAATCGTGTTCTGAAGGACACAACTAATTGTTCAAGAAAGTCGAATTACTCAGATCCTGTCTTTTTTAGCAAACCCAATCTAGGGAACCTTTTGACAGTTCATATATAGAAACTGTGATTTGAATATGAAACTGTTATTCTCCTCACATCTAGATTTAATAACATAAAATCGTATCGTGACATTATCAAATGACACACAATTTGTAAATTGGGACGAGTCATAATTGTATCAGACACATCTCAGCTGAGGTCAAGACTGTCGTGTATAAGGTATCTGCATGTAAATATTTATCATCAATTTTGATTATAATATATCATAATGTTTAACATCAATATAAGATATAGGTCAATATTATCGGCTTGATGATGTGTGATGTGAAAGCTAGCTGATGAAAATTGCAAAACAAAATTATCCTTTTCATAGCACTTTGAACAATAATTCAATGGTCCTAAAATTAACCAAAGCAAAAATGACTCATACTTATTTCTTAGATATTTTATTTAAAAAGAATGCATATAAGATTCGGACATAAGCCTGTCTGAATTTCGCTTTGAACTAATTATTTGCTAACATAAACCTAGTAAATGAACAAATAAAAATATTTCGAAAAATTGTCATCGCGTAATAATTATGCAACCAACACAATCATTTAAATCAAAACTCATTATTAATTTCAATATTTATTCTCACATTTAATTTTCTTAGGTCTGTTACTAGAATTCGAAGAAATCATCCTCTTTCCAGGTAAGAAGCACTATTTTACAGCACCCTAATCAGTCTAAAAAAGTTTAGACTGATTATCATGTATTAGATTGATATTATCACGTCTAATTTTTATTTCAGGCACCGTGTAAAATTGCCAGCAAGAACAACTATTAGCCATATTCGTGTCATGTAAGCAAGCAATTGGTTACAAGGAAATAACACTTTCTTTTTCTAAGAAGCTATTAGAATCAACCAGAAAGCGCCATTAAGTATAATCATATCGGAAACATAAATTGATGGGATTATGACCCATAAGGTACTTTGGGTGCTTGTTAAATCATGTAAAGTCCTGTTGTGATGTTATTGAAAATAAAAAGTCTCTCACTCTCTGTAATATTTAAGCTACGAATGTTAATTTGCAATCAATTTATATTTTAATAACTGACTTCTGTAGGAATTGTAAAGGAAACTGGGCATCAACGGGTGAATATGCATGTTGCTCTTACCCAATGTGTTTATTTCGCACAGACTCAATATTTCAGATATTTTTTTAATCAAGGGAAGCAGCAATAGACATAGAAAATTGTTCATTTTACTCAATGTAGATATCTAATCATGATTATTTTGGTATCATATTAATTGCATAGGATATTGAGGCTTTCCTCGGTTCTAAGAACCTCCATTCATTTTCAGCACAGCTATGACTATCATTCATCCGATCAGAGCTCTGATAATAGTATCACTGTGTGGGTTTCAGAAAAAAAAATCATTCAAATTTCCTAACCTCTTAATATTATGAAAGAATCTTGCTTGCTTGGATAAACGCGAATATGAGTAAAAACCTGTAATTTAATTGTGCGACTTTATATCTTAACGGCACCAATATATTCATAAAACAAACTCATGTTGCAGAATATCAATTGAGACTATATTTATTTTAGCAGATAATGTAGCTTATTTATTTATTTTTGAAATCGATGCAGCTTTACAAGATGCCTAAAATTAGTCCTAAGTAAGCGCAATCAGAGAGTGTTCACTTTTCAAACAGCCCACATGTATTTTGTGAAAAATGTATAAGGGCCTTGCCACATTGGAAAGTTTTTTCTTGCTTTTATTTCCTAACAACACTGTCTTCCAATGTATTCCTTATGGGAAACAAAAAACAGCGAGCTGTTAGGTAGCTTTTATCCGCTTTTTCGGTTTCCCATTAGGAATACATTGAAAGACAGGTTTATTAGGAAATAAAAGCAAGAAAAATCTTCCAATGTGGCCAGGCCCTAAAATGTATTAATTCTAAAAATGAATAAATGTTGGGATGCCAAAAAAATCTGTTCAATGTTCACGTGACTTAGGGAACTTAAAAACGATTAAAATTATTTTAGTGACTAGATCTGAACTGTGTTTTGCTTCACCCAAAGGTCACTTTTACCAAAATAAGAAAGCACCTGCAACTAACAATCATAATAATGTGAATCAACAAAATAATGTATATTTCGTCCCCCATAGTGTTCCGATTAGAAGGTCTTGATATGCGATGTTCGAATAGTCGTAACGTTGTTGATCTTTATATACGTGACCATTTTCCATCATTACTTATCAATCATGTGACGCTCAGAAATCAAGCCACTGTAATAGTAAGGAGGTGCGGGAAGCGAGTTTTCCTTGCTGTAGATGGGACAATGCAGCAAGATTGGACACGGATTTTCTCTCCATGCGTATCTGAAAGAGGACATAGAATCCAGAGTTTTTAAAAGCTATATTAAATAAGCAAAAATGACATGCATTTATATAACGTTATCCCGGCAGTATAAGATCGGATTATTTTTTTAGCAAGCACGACAAGTTATTTGAATAAATAATTATTAAATGTGGTCTTCGTTAGTCCTTCGAAAGTGATATTTTTAAATATTAGACAACGCTCTGATACGCGTTTCTGTGTCAAACTGAAAACATCGTTCCATATAAACTGCAACATTTTAGTAAATTTAATTTAAAACAATGTTTTTATACAATCATGGACTAATCCTCCAGTTCTATGTAGTGTAAGCAACACTTTCCCTCGGACGTTTATAAATATTTGAACTGATGAATACGTGATTATTTAACTGTGAAATAAATTTACGAATACCATACCTACGCGCAACGATATGGTCGTTTGTATCACAGGGAACCGTTACTGTCACCCTACCCGATATTATACCGTTCCTCTTAATATCCGTAATTCTGACATTATTTAATTGTGCTTAAAATATTTATCTAGACATATCATACCTAAGCGCAACGATATATTCGTTTGCATCACAGGGAACCGTTACTGTCGCCCTTCCTGAGGCCACTGTAAGTTCAGTTGTGTTCATCCATTTAATACGTGTGTCGTTTATAGCGTCGGCATGGCAACGGTCGTGCGGCGACGTGGCACAGCAAACCTGTAATTGACACTTTCATTATGTTTCAAATCAAATCGAATCAAGGTCGAAATGGTCCCTGTCATAATGGCTCCACGTTTTGGCAACAAAGGGTCATAATGGTCATTTGGACCGGGCCAAGTTTGACCTATGTTGCCCAGATTTGGGCCATTTGCCATATATAAAAGAGCATATCATATAAGCGAGGGCAAGGAATGCCGGCATATACGTTTGTGCAGCAGCTGCGAGATGACACTGGCCTAAATGAACACGTGATGGTTTCCCTTATAAATTTATGTTAAGCCGGGACCAGTGGCGGATCCTGACAGATCGTGGCTGTAGGTATAGATAGGTAAGCGAATGTATATGTATGATAAAGATAACGACACATTCAAAATTCAAGAAACTTTATGCATTTAGAGACAGCTGAGCTGATCCTCTAAACAAAATTAAACTCTTAGGGCCTGTTCACACGGGACGCGGAAGGCGGTAATATACTTATATGTTCTTTATAGACTCTGCCGCAAGTTCTATAAAGAACATATAAGTATATAGCCGCCTGCCGCGTCCCGTGTGAACAGGCCCTTAGCGTGAAATATAGGGTTGAACCACTATCACCGGGATTAGCCGTCTACTATCATGGCTTCGATGATTGCGATTGAGATTCCAGATATCAAGAGCTTAAATCAATCATCTGAATCCTATTAGATTTCTACCTCATAATGTATAGCAGTTTCCGTGTCTCGTGTCTCCAACTCCACATCACCGTTTGAAAGTGTAATAAACAATTTATCAGCGAATCGGTAAAAGTCGGTAGGTATGGGTCCCTGCCAGAGTCCCTCACTGGTATCACCATAAGCAACCGCGAAACCAGCCAATGAAAGGCGGTTTGCGACTGGCCGTTTGAAACGCGGATGGACACTACAGCAAAATATGTCGATTGCACAGAAAATGATCGATTTTTGTCATTACGAAATGGCCTTTAAAATGTAATTATTGAGATATAATACATTTATATCAATAAATCAATGGATGATAGTTGTGAATAAAAGAATATATAAATATGAAATGCGAACATAGATGTGGCAATAAGATCGTTTCATCCATGTAGTATACTGAAAATACATAAATTCTAAACATACTTAATTTTAATCCCGAATTTAATAAATTTTCGAAAAAAAAAGCAGATATAGTAATTGTTAGAAATCAATAATACATACGAGCCCATGGGACTCTGTAGATCCGGCGTGTCTATAGCAACGGCCAAGAAAAAGCGCTCCAGAGCTGGATTGGGTAAATAGCCATACTCATGGGTTTGCGACCATCTCTCTCCTGGAACATTGCGGTTGATGTCGTTTGGATCATGAGGGGCAAGCTGCGAAAGCGAAAATGCTAAGTCTAATACATAAAAAGATATAGTGCTGTATACTATTCATAGACTGACATCAGGTAATACCTGTATATGCAGTTTTATAAATTATAAAAGAGAATTAATACAAATATCCATTCCCTCTGAATATAGAAATAGTTAATTATTGTCATAGCTTCAAAACGGGATATAGGAGCATTCCTATATTGGATATAATAATATATTTTGTTCATTTAAGTTCATTATAATTATATTAATTATCTATAACATTTCACCTGAACTTCTCCAAACGGAAACGCAGGATCCATGGAAGGTGTGTTTGCGTGCCACATTCTCCTCCATTGTTTCACCATTTGTTGAATGGCACATCCGTAGAATTGGTAATTGTTAACATTGGCTTCGCCTTAACAAATAAGCACGTCAGAATTCTTATCAAAATATTATTATTATATCCTAATAAAAGTCTTTGGTGAGAACTGCAAATTTTTGTTTGTTAAATATTGTGAACAAAAGCATAGTTGTATGAATAAGTGTAACTCATATTGACCAATGTATACAATATAAAAAGGAACGCGAAGCACAATTAAGCCTTCAAGACAATGATGATATGCGTCAGAGACGAAGCTTCAAACGTCGGATTAGAGTGTTCCAAATTATTCTCCAGACTTTTAAGGCGCATTCACACAAAAAAAATATCCTAATTTGCGTGAACAATGGGGATAAATTGCTATGTTTATATACAAAGGTAGCTTTCGGGTATCGGTGCTATTTCTGTATCGGGTTTCGTGCTTTTTCTGAGTTTTTCGCTTGCGTGAACGCGGCCTGAGAGTTTATTATTAAAAAATGATTCAAAATGCTTAATACGCTTCTTGAAACTTATGTTACATGCATAAATTGCCTTACCTTGGTACCAAATAGCTCCATATATCGGCATGGGAAAGTAAGGATGGATCATCGCATTGTATAGATGGCTTGCTCCGTTTTGAGGTTCGCCAGATCTAAAACTCGAAGACAAATGCGAATAAACATAAACTAAATTATTAATTAAATGAACACGTATGGGTAGTCATTCATTTGTAAACGCTGACAATAGAATACAGTGACGAGCGGTTCTAAACCCTCTGTCATTAAGCGTTTATATAAATGTTTGCCTTTATGGTACAGCGTTTATCGTTCACCGGTTTTGAGTGTATTTTCATTTTTTATGCGTATATCACGAATTGTCACACATGCGGGCGACTATATGTCTAAATAATCAAAATAACAAACACAATTTGTATTGTTTTAAAGTATTACCTTGAAGGTCCATCTGGAAAACAGACGCGAAGGGCATCTGGAGAAGACCACGCTTCAATGCGAGTGCCTCCCCAAGCCGATTGTAGTAGACCGATCGGCCGCTTGTATTTCCGGTACAGGTTGCGTCCGTATAGCCAGCACATGGCCGAAAAGGTTCTTGCGTTGTCTAAGCAATCAAGTTTAAAATCAAGTTTAAAATAAAGTGATAATCTAACATTCATGTCATTTAACAGTCAACGCATACAACCAATAATTTCAAACAAATATTGTTATGATAAAGGTGGGTACCAACTCAAGTCCGATTCGATAGTTTAGAGGATAAAAATCAAATCTAGGGTCTGACCTTACCGCAAGCTTTTTCCGAGCTCCTAATGGAGAACTATGAAAAAAACACTCATTTTGGCATTTTTAAAAGCCGTGTTTTTGAGCTTCTAATAAGGAATAACACATTAAAGCACGGTTGGTTAGGGGAAATAAGATCGAAAAGGTTACCGTAAAGCTAGACGCAAGGTATTTTACGTAGCATAATAGGAACTGAAGATAATACATAGCAATATCTTACCTGGATTTGGAATCGACCAGTTGATACTGAGGGCCTTAATATCCTCAAGTGGGGTCGTACTGGTCTTCATGGCTGTTTGGAAAATGCGCACATCCGGGTAGTTGACCACGTCCGCTATGGTTTCATTTGCATGATAAATCTTAAAAAAACATATATAAGAATAAGTTGATAAATTAATTTTTTAGATCGTTTTAGCTGTTAGTAGCATGAATATTCATCACATAGGTGTGTCTTACTGCTATACATGTGTATATTAAATATTATTTTGAACCCAGTATGAACTCGATTTGAATATCCGTTTAAGCTAGATATACTTTTGGAACACCATGACATTTTGCAATTGAGTTAAAAATGTGAAATATCAAGGAATAATAAAAGTAAAAAAAAATCATTTAAATATCTTCAACATATCTTCAATACAAATCTTTCCGGAATAACCAAACGGCTGCGAATGAAATATATAAAATGAAAATGTAAAAATAGGTACAACATATGTATACCTCATGTAACGGTAACTCCATGTTGCTCTGTCCAGAACAGAGCCATACATCTCCAAAGAGGACATCCTGCAATGTCAGTGTACATCCCTTGCTGCTCACAGTTATATTGTAGGGTCCTCCTTCGCTCATTGGATCAAGCTCAAATGACCAAATGGGACGTCCTGCTGCGCCTTTGAATATATGTTTTAACGATCGGTCAATATTATCACCTCTATAATTATATATTCTATTTTGAAAATGATAATTTAAGCTCAGAAGGCTTAGATGCCTGGAGAACCTCTAATTTCTATGCTGATAGGTTATGGAGGAAACAAAAGTGACTTTCGATTCGAGTTGTTAAGAAATGAAATATAAAAGCTTTCGAAGTTTAAAGTCAATTTAGTTTTATAGTTTATTTGCGAACATCATATCTATTGTATATTTTATATGAAAATACATGTACTATGTTTGAAATGCACTTAAGCTGTTACTCAGCATATTTTCCTGGAAACATCGAATGAAATATATATTTCTCCTTTAGAAAATACCTACCCTCTTGAGCAATAGTATAATAAACCCATTCGTCTATATCTACGTTTATCGTCAGTGTGACCTCATCCAAGACATTGTAACCATAACCCCAGATTCTTGGATGAGTAGGCGCCCTTTGTAAGACCATATGGTCCGCATAATAGTTGGCAAAAGCAAAGTCCTTTCCTAAAAGTGAACAATAAACGCATTCTGAAATACATAGTTTTCTTGATATTAAAGGATAAACATTAACATGTATACTTGTATTTCTATAGCGTGTCGATAACGTGTATTAGCTCTTCAGGCTTGGTGTCGGCGGAAAAATACTAGATTTCTTGAAAGATACAAGTAGCTTCGAATGGTTCGCATAATAGTTGGCAAAACGCAAAGTCCTTTCCTGAAAGTGAACAATTAACGCATTCTGAAATACATAGTTTTCTTGATATTAAAGGATAAACATTAACATGTATACTTGTATTTCTATAGCGTGTCGATGACGTGTATTAGCTCTTCAGGCTTGCTGTCGGCGGAAAAATACTAGATTTCTTGAAAGATACAAATAGCTTCGAATGGTTTCAGTGATCAGTTCCTAATGTCTACAGTATTTTACTTCAATGTGCAAATCCATATAATACAATTGATAATGAATACATTTTTTCTCAATAATTTCATGGAAATCAAATCAATTTTGAATCATGAATGATTTTACCTAGTCCTCCTAGCAGAAGAGTGTTTTTACATTTTTTAGGTTTAACTGTGAAAAGGAACAGCTTTTTTAAAAGAAGCACATTGAGATGATGTTAATATGGTATTTTCTTAGGCGCAACCTTTTTAAATGCATTTTTACTTGTGTTCTAGTTCGAATATAAAAATAAAAATTACACCACTAGATTCGAAATTTCCATAATGTTACTTTGATATGTTTTTTATCTTTTTGATATAAATCAGGGAAAACTGATTCGAAATTTACATGTTGTGTTGGTAACCTTTTTACGATGAGGTCTTAAGCATTGTACATGGAAGTCGATGTTTGAAAGAATATCATACAGGACAAACAATGCCGCCCATGCATAATCTTACGTGTGGGTCATATAAAAGTCAAACATGTAAAGGGATTGTTTATTCCTCAAATTGATCTATCAATAGTAGGCCTACATACAAATATGAGCATACACAAGTAATATAAACTGTAGCGGACTCGTTTACTTATACGATCCCGAATTTCACAGCCTGTCAATTTTAAAAGTTGACATACAGATGAAATGAAACATATATGAAGAGCATTTCTAATTGGATTGTCGTTCATTTCATATGCCCAAACGTTCCTAAACCGGGATCCAAAAATGTAATTGGTCATAATCGATGCTGTTCAATTTACATGCCAAACATATCTGCAGAAACTAGGGCGGGAAGGGG
>LQRL01164866.1:2660-18566 GCA_001703475.1 Hydroides elegans
CGCGCTTTTATTCTAGGTGAACGCGCCTCAAAGCTTAATTGAGACTTTTAAAATGTTTAAAAAAATGAGTTATGTATATGTTGAAAACCATATTTTGCATGTTTTGTTCGAGTAATGTTTGAAACAATAATGTATTACCTTATATTGTATAATGCTGTATTTTTCATACTGTAAAGGATTAAAAGCGTTTAACAATGCTCTGATAAATATATCGATATCGATAAATATAACTAAACAAACTAAATAACTATCTGTCCTAAATCAATATGCTGCAAAATCACTATACATTTCCCTTCTTCTATGCATAACCCTCCACTTTGATCTCAATCTTGGGCACATTCGCCTTTCCCGCCATCGACCCCCTTGCATTTCCGTATTTACCGCTGCCGACAGATGTCGCATAAGAGCCATGACACTAAAAACAAGATGCCGCAAAACTGTTCAGACTCTTTCCCTTCTTAAGCATAACTCTCCACTTTGATCTCGATCTTGGGCACATTTACTTTCGGGGCCGTCGACCCATCCACATCGGTCGCCGCCGAGAGTTGTCGCATAAGAGCCATGCGAATGGCAGGTTCAGGCGTGAGATGGCAGCACTCAATTAGCCCCGCATCAGCGCATACGTCACAGAAACTGTCACTATCACTATCTCTCACAGCGTCACCATTATAGTCCCCTGCGTCACCAAATGAGTCCTCCATACATTGGTCGCAACTACAGCTGTAACTGGGGGTTCTATACGAGTTGATATCACACATCGGGGACTCGTTACAGCAGCGACTGCATGAGTTGTTGTGTTCCATGAGCGAGGGTAGCTGGGGAATTCTGTCTAAAATTAGTGAGGGTGATCGCGAATTAGCACGAGATGTCTCTTCGTTTATTGTTGACGGAATGTTGAGTTGGTGACATAAGCCGGATTTCCGTCGGCGGCCCAGACGCGAGTTCGGTTTCAAATAATCCATTTGATTCCTGTCTTGTGAGCTTTGATTACACCGACAGTTGACATTATTGCGGACTGTCGGTTGGATATGTTCAACTACAAAATTTGTGCTGGTAGTGCTTTTAGAGAAATGTCGCTGGCTTCCCGATCGAGAATAACGTATACTTCCGGTTGAGCTGCGAGTGTTTTGTTTGACCTTGATCCTCTTTAAAGGATTGACGTTTGGCCAACCGCACTTCTCATGGCGTTGTTGTCGAGCTTTTAAATTAACCTGAAATGTTAAACACATATATCATCAAAATAGTACATAATATAAATATGAAATACCTTTTGTGTTGTTTTCTTTAAAAAATCAAAATAGTATATGGAAGTTTAAATAGATATCTGTATTTTTATTGCAATTGTAAAATTCCATTGCTATAACATCGCTCAAATATCAACCCAATTATTGGTATTAATCTCTCAAAATAAGCCTTATCTTTAGTTATCACCAAATTACGTGCTTGATTTGATAATTTAAAAATGAGCTTCACGATTGTATTTGACTTATTTTATACTTACAGGTTTATTTCTGGCTTTCCGGTGATGTATATGACACTGGCAAGTGCAGGTAAAACGCTTCAATATCTTACAGGTGCGGTTCCTAAACGATTTGTTCATGAAGCAATACAACAACGGGTTAAGTGCACTATTAAAATGCCCAAGTAGAAGCGTGAAATACAAGACCTCCAGAATGGAATTGCTGCTTGCTGAAGTACTTGGTATAAAGGCAAGATAAAGCGTGACGCAATGATAAGGCATCCAACAGACAGCGAACACAATGGCCACAACGGCCAACATACGGGCAATCTTTCGTCTGCCCATCATCACTTTATGGGCTTGTGCCTTGCCAACATTGGAGTCCGAGCGATACATAAAATTCCCTTCGGTCCACAGTGCGCACCCGATGCGTGAGTAGGATAGCGTTATGAGAGCACCCGGTATTACGAACATGAGAAAGAACAACACAGTATCAAAGATCTGTCGGTGACGCGGGCTGGTCCACGCTTCATTGCAGAAGTAGATTGGTTCATTTGGAACGAGTGCGACTTTGGTGAGCTGCATGGCAAAGATGATTGGGATCATCAGGGCGAAGGAGATTATCCAAATGATGATGACGAGACGAGTGGCGTGTTTACCTATAATGACAAAACAAAAATGAAACAACAATAAGAGCCTGGTCACAATGGAAGCTTTAAATTGCTTTTATTTTATCACAAACCTGGTCTCTTGTTTTTCTTAGGGCCCGTTCACACTGGACGCGGCAGGAGGCAACATACGTATATGTTCTTTTTTAGAACTTGCGACAGAGTCTATAAAGAATACATTAGTATATTGCCCTTTGCCGTGTCCCGTGTGAACAGTCCCTTATTGGACATCAAAAAAGGCGACTTGCTTTTCAAAAGGCAACGAGCCTTTAGGTAGCTTTTGGAGTTTTTTTATAATAGACATATTGGTTGACCGGGTATGTTATGAAATAAAAGCAAGTAAAGTAATGTGGCCATGCCCTTAGAGGGCGGTTTTATTTGGTGGGTTACTCGCCAACTCAAATATCACCATGACCCTGCCATTACAGAGAAAAGCTTTTTACTCACAAATTGGATTTATTACGTTATGCCACGGGCTACACAAGGTCTCTCATTATGACGACTACATTTTTCGCAATAAGCTCATTCAGATTTACTTAACGCTACAAATAGAATAGTTCAAAAGAGCGCTTTCGATATATTTTAAACTATTTTTCATTGTGACAATGTGCTGTTTCTATTCATAGATGAAAGAATGAATAACACCCTGCAGTGTTAAGCAGTCTGAATAAGAAACCATTTTCTCCAGTTTTATCCATTCTTTGCTATTATCTATGTCCGGATCAATTTGTAATGACGGGACAATTAATATACAGTTTTTATAACACATTTCGTAACTCATTCTCTGATAATTGTGGTTAAAATTGTTCTAGAAGAATGTTATTCTATCATTTAAGTGCTGCATTGTTATCGTATATATAGATTTTCAATGCTCTTCGTGAGTTTGCTCGAATCTAAAATGGAGTGCTATAACCCTATGTCCTTTGGGTTTTAGCAGATGAATGAAATCTTATAAAAACATAACAGATTCAATTCATTAATTGAATCTCATTTTTTTTCTACCAACCACAATGCGAGCGGATTTAGGTGGCATTTTTAGCACTTTTCCTTAAGATCCATATGGAACCCAATGCATCTACTGTAACCCCATGGGGACAAACCTCCATTGCGAGCGGATTGCAAAAGAAAGGAAATGAGGTTGACATTTTTTAAATGTCCTTAAGTGGATTCTCTTAGCAAGTACATGTTTCACTTTGCCTGCTGAAGAGCACCCTGCCACCTAAATTTTGAAAAGTGTCAATTGGAGCATTAAATCGTTTGAAACATTGATATCTACCATAAATGATCCATTTTCGAAAAAAAACATACATAAAGTTGCTCCTATTTTTTGTAAAAGATGACCTCATTTCTCTGATCTAGATAGCTAGAATCTGGAGAGGAACACCTTTTGTGAAAAATGACATTGCTTTATATATGACCTTGTTTTAATTAGATTTCTATGTAGCATGTTTATCTTCATATCTCGGAATAAAACAATCATAAACAAATTCGAATGGTTTCATAAAAATCTTAAATTATTGAAAATGGTGTTCCTCAACATTTCGTAGCTGGAGGGCAATTTTTGAAGGCCTGTAGATAGCGCAATTTAAAAAAAAACACCTTTTTGAGGAACACCTTGTGGAGTGCTTTTACCTGCTGAAAAGGTAAAATTATTTTAACTCTAAGGCAGTCTTTGATAGTTTGTAGCTCAATTAAAAATAAACGAACACCTTTTAGAGTTTATAGCGCAATTTAAAAAAAAACACCTTTTTTAAGGAACACTTCATGGGGTGCTCTTACCTGCTGAAAAGGTCCGGAACAGAACGGGATGACGGATGGCGAGATATCGGTCGAGGCTAAGGGTCATGATCGTGAACACGCTCGATGCTACTGCGACACCTGTGAAAAAAGATTCAATTAATACATTTATGTACTTTATAGATAGAACTACGCGGCATTTGTTTTGAGCTTATTAGTACAACATCGCTAAGCGCTTATACATGTATGCGTATAATTGTTCATATAAGAGGAGACATCTTAAGGAACCTTTTTTTATTGGAAGGAGGGTTTTATTTTCAATTCATTTTGACATATAAATTGCAATATTTTTTGTTGATTTACATGTTTTGTCTTTACTTTATAATGCGTTTATCGACCTCAATTTTGCCTGATCATTGCTTAATCATTGAAGCTTGGGATAACATTGTATATGATATCAACAATTATGATTAGAAAAATTACTTTTAGGAAAAATCAAAGTTTCAAATTTCAAATAGTCATGAAATAGAATTCTTAAAAAGACTGAAGCGATTCCGATTCACTTTACATGGATTTGTGCAAATGCCCTGGTTTTGAAAAAAAAATGTTTATAGTACATGATCATTGTTTTTGTTTAGATCCATCTGCCATTAAACTATTCAAAAACATTAAAACGGAACATTTACATGCAGGTGTAATTAATGTTTGAATGATTAAGAAATAGCATGATAGCTACCAATCTATTAAGATTTGTAGTTGCTGTCATTGGTATAATTAAAAGGGCTAATGTATTGCTATTGCATGTTTTACTTTCGGTTAATACTTTCATATAGTGGTTCCCAATAGTTGTTAATCCATGGAAAAATTGTGATGACAATGATAGGTAACCGTGACAACAAAAATGGTTTAAGGTCTTGAAGTATTTGAAAATATTGCTGATTTCGCACTCGTTCCTTTCGACAAAACGCGTCCTAAGGATGTTCGTCGAAAGGACGTCCTTAGGACGTATCTTGTCGAGAGGATCATACATGAATCGCGAGCAACATCGCTCCAAGAAGATTAAGCATGGTTAGCAACATGTGAGTATCTGATTTCTGATCAATTTCAATTTTCTTGAACAGATAGGATTCTATATGTATTCATATCTTAAACATCTAGGTCATCATTACCGATAAATTAGCCCAAAGCCTTTCGTGATGTCAATTTTTCACACAAAAAAAGAGTTCCGTGTAGTTAAATAAAAAAACCATTTGTCCTTAACACCCACCCTTCTTTGCAAATAGATATTCATAAATGTAATTAATGGACACATTTAGAAACTTTAAACGGTCATGATGTCTGTCTCCAGACCATCCAATCACTACGGTGAAAGGTTTCTTGTGATTCTTTTGAAGCTGTTACAATGAAATATTCAAAGAAATGATTCCCATGTCCTTTATAAATGTCACGAACATTTCCCCTTTAAACATAAGGATATTCAATGGCATATCAACATCATTGTATTCTTTTGAATTATTTTTAATTGAAATGTTATAAAGTTACATTTGATCTTTCGAATTGTCAGTTAACACCAGATCCTGCTTACTCATTGTTTTGAAAATTGAACATAGAATGACACTTGTAGAAATCAAAAGAAAATAATATGTAAAAAAAAATCATAGTTGGAATAATCAATAATAATTATATCTTAATTACTTCTTTTCCAATTATCATAAAGTTGAGTGGGAAGGAAAGAACCCCGATCTGCTCCTAAGAAAGTATAGATTATTAATTCTAAATATATCTTATCACTTTTCAGACCATATACAATTGGGTAAATAACGATATCTTTAACGAACTTACCCTGCATGTAACTGGTGAACTTGCAGAGGAATCCTCCGTAGACCCACAGTCCATAGATGCTCTTCCCAATCCTGACAGGAACACATACCACGGTCACTGAAAAAGGAAAAAGAATTCAAGAAAAAATTCATAAGTACATTTCACACGATATTGTTGTCAATTGAAACAATCATTCAAGGTTATATAGTAGACATCACAAAACACAATCATTTAAACCTATCATTATATTAAGTAATAGAAAAAAATATGTCATTAATATGACTTCAAATGAGTACTTTATAATTTTGCCTTTAAAGCCCTATCAGCACCAAAGGGTGGTTCTATTATTTGAAAGATACATGTTTTTGCAAGCTACCATAGTCGAGACTGCCTGTTCCATGCGCAATTTTAGGAAAAATACCCTCAATGCTTTACAAGTTGTGCGTCTGTGAATTTTGATTGATCTGGAATTCTCATTCTGAGAAAGGGCACGAGACAAATCAGTCGCATAAAGGCACATATTTCATGATGCAATATGTCGATATTAGGCAACGTTTACAGCCATTCGTTTGTTTATCGTACGATCCCCTATATTTCTAAATGATGTATTCGCCTCTGGTCCCTGGGCACATTTAATTGGCATCATATTGCAGATGATTTAGAGTCCATACCCGGATTTAGTAAGGTATATGTTGGTCCATCCTTTGCCTTAAATAAGTTTACATAGATTCTATAACCGTATAAAAATTTCATCAACATTTGGTATGGCGTCTAGTGGCAAGTCAGTATGTTACATACCTCTATCGACTTACCAATATTTTCTATAAAAAAGGAGTTCAGAGGTCAACCATGACCAATTTTGAAATGTTGTTAACACGGGGCTCTACTTACTGTCAAGTCGTTTTCAAGCCATACTCATCGAAGCGTATTTTGAAACCGATTTCGATGTCTGGAAAACATAAGTTATTGCCACGATATTGCCAGACAAAAGTTTAGACACATCGCTTAAGCATTTGTCTCATCTACAATTCCTTGGCGAGTCAACACAGCAAACAGTTTAAGGGTTTTCTACCGAAGGTAAGCATGTGGAACTGTTAGGGCCTGGCCACATCGGAAGTTATTTATAGGTTTGCCCCCTCACAAACTATGTTTATCAATGCATTCCTTATGTGGAAAAAATAATTTAAAAAGCTAGACACATTTTTGAGTTTATACATTAAACGTTTTTAAGGGGTAATCCTTTGGAAGTGCCCAGTGTGGCGGGGCCTCAATATATTCTAGGGTATGCTTTTGTTTAGCTTGGATGAATGTGACCTTTGAATAATTTGGCCATTTTATAGAATTTATATGATCCTATCTGGATATTTGCAACGCATTTGTGTTTGACGACTATTGATAAATGTCAATTCTAACAAAAATGAATGTCTTAATATGATCAACATGTTTTACGTGTTATTCTCAAGTTTAGGTAATGATGAGTAAAACTATTTTCAAAAATTGTTGTACCTAATGACGTGACTTGACGTTACTGATAGAAACTCATACTGAGTCATTTTCAAATGCAATTGAAGAAGCTTACTAAGTGATTGTTGTGAAAAATCCTCATGTAACCATCAACAATAAATAGCTCAATCGCAAGTTACATTCAAAATTGAATAAACACAATGCTCATGGAGATGATAAAATGCAATATTCATGACCGTTTTATTGCTAAAGAAATTGCTCAGTTAATTAGGCCAAGTAAAAAATAATCACGCGCATTTTATTCATGACCTGGTAATGAAATGACAACAAAAATTATCAATTCGCCATGTCCGTAAAACGATATCCACTTGGAAACCCTTCCTAATCCACAATATCTGCGCGTTTCTATTCCGGGACCAATGGGAGCGTCGATACGATATTTTGCATCCACGTCGCAAAAACATCAACGTATGAACAGTATGTGTATGAAAACGTATACATTTCCCCCAGCATAGTTTTTCTTTATAACGCTGTGGTCATATTTCACTTCCGTTCAACAGATTTGTCACCGCGTTGCCAATACATTATTTTTACGTTTTATAACGCAATGTTTAGAATTCCGCAAGCGAACGTGTTTATAAAGTCTGATAAGGATTTGCCGACGCGCCGCTATACATCATACGAAAACACGAGCGTCTGTGACATTCACTGAATGATGGTCACCGCAAAGAAGTTTGCTTTCATAAAGTAATGGATGGAAACTGATGTGCCCCAATACAGCCAATTGCATGATGTGTGTGCTTTTGTTTATATAGAGCAATAAGCTCCAGAGAAAAAATGTACTAAATCGTCTGGAATCGCCGCATAAATATAGACTAATTTAGGGGGTATATCCAAATAACCAATTCCATGACATTAGTCGCTATAATTATGTTTTGACGCGGCGATTGATGTGAAAAAAAACGTACACATTATCGAGATACTTCACTTAACCTTTCGTTGGTAGAAAAGCGTTATCCAGTTCGAATAATTTATATATATCCACGATATGATTATGTCATGTTAGTTATCCAAGCAGATTGAGCTTAAACGCCCCGCCACACCGGGAATGACGAGCGAAATATATGTAGCTTCGAAAAAGGACGAGTCGTGTGGTCATACAGGAGCGACGTCGAGTTATTCTTGGACTGCTTGAAAACATCCTTCAGTTTTTGATATTATGGGACACCGGGACCAATTTAATGGAACTGAGCAGAATCATCCAGCAAACAACTTTAAACGGCTTCTCAATGATTGTTTTAACTATGGCCCCAGTTATCAGTTTGGATATCATACTATGCATTCTAAGTTTCTATGTTTAAAAGATAAGCATTGCATTTTAAACAAATTATATATTCTAATTGCTTGGAATATTTCACGGACAATGCAACTATTAAGATACTATGGATGGAGAATACATGCTACCTCACGCACTACCAGAAGCGTTCCAATGACACATTGAGCGATACAAATAGTTTTTCTGAACCGCAGGTCGCCACGATATAATCAAATTATGAGTGTTGCATATAAACTATATTCCAGCACAAAAAGGTCTTGATTACACATTTTACTTAGTAATAAGATCTCTCCGATGCCTATCCATTAAGCACATATAAGCGTCAGCGCAAGTGCGTAATCTTTCGAACAAAAAAATGTATGTCCTCGTCTTTTTTGTATGCTATTACGTTACATAGGGTATTCAGCTCATTTCGATTTGTATTGTATTTCAATTTTTGTAATTAATTTATCGCCTGGCAAGTACCAGTCTGAAGTTTTCTTTACATCTAAAAAATGTTATAAAACAGCGATAAAATCGTAATAGTCATACAAAAACATTAAAAAGATAAAACAATGAATGTCAGTTTCATGGGGCTGCTTCGATGAAATAAATTAATTGGGCCGAGTGCTATTACAGTTCATCTTGTTACAATGATAATAAACATTGCATTGAGAGAAAATATGAGAGTATTATTTTTTAAACCTCTGTTTTTAATCATCAGGACTTCGTTTCCAGCTCTCTAAAAGGTTATGAGCTTCAATACCTTGGGAAATTGGTATTGACAAACAATCAAAGTTGTTTTGATGTCATCTGATATTTTTGAGAATGTGTAATTTAACAGCAAACAAGGGGAAAATCTTTTTCAAGATTTAGCCTTGTGTCAGAAAGGTTATTGCAATTGTATGATAAGAAATAATTTTAAGTTAGCTTCAATTTGAATTGTATTTACAGCAAGGAAACTACATTTGTATATTTAGCTTTCTTCAATCGTTTTATTAACAGCCCCTGGCAATTAGCAGACAAAGACATGGATATGAGTATAATCAAGAGACTTAAAATAATACAAATGGATTTTCTGTTCCTGTTTGACTTCTGAATTTGCTCAAGTAAATATATGTCCCAATAAGTAAATAAGTAGCTAGATGTTTTATGGAATCAAATATATTTTTTACTTTAAGAAACATTATCTTAATCTTGTTTTATCCAAGCGAAATCTTTGTGAAACGTCCCATCCATTACAAGCATGCTCAAGCAACGTCACAGGCCCGGGGTCAATACGCGATATGTGCTCAACCATCTACATTTTAAATGTTTTTTTTTCTTTTTCAAACGACATTTCGTGATCGTTACCTATGGCAATACATCATTCACATGATGTAATGCATTGAACACGATTGAATTGATAGGTAATGCGATATATTACAAATCGGATCCTTGCATCAGTAACTGCACGATGAATGATGAATTGAGCCAGTCAATGAAAATCATATTGAGTATGACCTAGAGTTGCCGATATATGAGACGCTGTGACGTATATAATCATTTTCAAATTGAATTTGAATTTGAAATGGAATTCAGCTATTTTCAGGTCATGGCTACCTGGATGGAAAACGATAAAAAGAAAACGGGCTAGATCATTAACCTTTTTACTTTTGCAGGGCCGATTGGTGCAGATTGCGACATTGCAAGCTCACGATAATAGCTGGTCTAAAATTACTTCTGTTCGGAGGACCGGCAATCCAGGCTTGATCTGCTAAAGTCGACGTACTATTCTTCTCAGAACCGATGTTTAAGGCATTAACAAAGCTGTTCTCGGACTCAATCATGCCTTTTCATTACAGTTGCAATCTAATAGTTTCTTTGTGAATATCCGTCGTTCATATGAAAACAGATTTTTAACTGTCAAACAACTCCATGATGTTCTAAATTCAAATTATGATAAGTCAATATGTTCATACAACATTACTTTTTACAAAGCTTAACGATGCTAATTTCAAAATAGGTCAAAGATGCCCGTTCGCTCTCATTCCATTTGATGATAACCGCCTTCAATGCATATCATATGGATTGCAGAATAACTTGTGGTATATTGTAACATTCATTGAATCCGTCTTGCAAAATAGTATAAGAAATCTTATTCACAGTATCAATTCAATCAAAATGAGCCTTCGTATAATGTATCGTAGACATATTAAGATTAATTTGGGGCATGACCGCATCGGCAGAACATGTATCATGAGCAATTTTATTTTCAAGTCATTTCACTCCAACCTCATATCACTTTCTTGTACTGTTTACATCAATCTTCAATATGATATGTGCATTTAGTTTAATACAATGTATGAAATGATCAACAAGCTCCATATTACCATAAAAAAGACTAGGGACATATGATATCTTTTTATTATGTATAAGAATGATTTCTCAGTGCACTATTCAGGCTTTAAAACAACTGACCAATGTCTTCACAATATGTAGCTTCTAGGTTATAAAAATACTGACATAATGGCGGGCATCGGGAACAAAACAGACCAAGGGGTGATGCGTGATGAGCAAACCTTCTCTGTTGTCGACGGATAATAATTGTTTCTTGTCACAAAACACGTGACAGAAAATTATTTAAAGTTACTTATATCAGATGTTTTTCGTAAATTTACACGTACTAGGTGGTTACATGATGCATGTATGAAACTAGCCCATAGGTCTAGTTCCATAGGAATCGTTGTGTTTTGTTTTTGAAGATGGTTATATAGAATTCTATACAGATATAGTGTCTAGGCTTGTTAAACTATTCAATGTGTTCATCTCTACCATCTCTACTAATTTTTTTCTTCTCGCTTCTTTCAGTAGGCTATATATCTTACTTTCTGGGGCTCATATGACTTGATGTTGTGAAAAGGTTTCTAGATACATTCTTCTTAAAATCTTAACTAATTTCCGCTCACATTGAATAATGTTAATTCAATATTTCAATTGTCTGCCATTGAGTCAAGTTGCATACACATGTCTGTTATTTAATCAAGTTGCATACCTATAACCAACATCTATTCTATCAAATCTAAAATTTCCTCCATTAGGCCGAGGTTACACATAACTTTTTAAAAAGTTAGCAGTTATTCACGCAAGCTTTTTAAGTGGTTACACTGGCGCAAAAAGAAGCAAAAAGGCTGAAAAATCTAGGTTTTCTCCCGTTTCCTTCAAGTATTTCAAAAGGAGTTTAGTGAAATACATGGTGTCAAACTAACTCAAATGAAGTTCATTATTGTAAAATTCACGTTTAAAAAGTTTTTTCCCCGCTAGCAGTTTTCCACGCTGACTTTTTTTCTCTGTGTTATAGCAAGATTGTCGTGAAAACCGCAGTGTAATCACTTTTGATTTTAAAAAGCTCACGTGAAAAACAACTACTGCTTTGTTTGAAACGAGTTTTATAAAGAAAATAGAGGAGTTATAGAAGATTAAAAAGAGGACTTATCCCCGACGTAAAAAACAGCGAGCTCTGTGTAACCGCGGCCTTATAGAGCGATTACATACCACATTTATACATAGACTAGAATCTAAAGTCCTCCGAAACTGCTCGCCAAGACCCAGCGCTTCTCTCCATTTAAGCTGACTGTCTTCATTAGCCGTGGCTGTCAACAAAGGACGATGAATAATCAGAGTGTGATTCGCCAACGAAATTACGTAAAAATGACGGATTGGACATGAGAAATCCTCTGAAAATTGCGATTGTAATCATGATAGATATCTCATGGCTTCAGCTTCCAAAGATAGAAAAGTATGGCAATGAAGTAATTTAGGGGTTGTTGTCCTGATTGCGTTGGGAACACTACTTGCGATGGTGTTTTTGCTATACTTCATCTCAATCTTTTGGATTGTTTGATGGTTTTAAAGCGAACAGCGTCAGATAAAGGGCGAGATATAAGCCCATAATATACGCGTTGCAATGTCATCTGACGAATTAAACGTCATCGCCAGCTCTTCACCGCCAGCTCGGTTTTTTTGGGGGGAGGGGGACGAGGTTTGAGAATTTGATTTGAACAAGTGATCTAGCTTGAACTCTATATGTCATTCTATACCATTACACATTGCATTTTACCACATCACACTTTTAATACATTCCAAACTTTATGTAGATAAAGATTTCTGCTAACTTGATTAGTCTATATATCATAACGAGATATTGACCTATTGTGCTAATGACTTGTTACATATATGTAATCAATAAAGTAATACATCAAATGATTGCAGGTATTTATCATGTCTTATAGTTTTTTTGTCGATCGGGAAAACAATAGCCTACAATCAATTACGAAAATAGAACAATCATACTAAGTATCCCTCATATATCACAATTGTCTCGAACATCATTAACGTTTGCGATTAATGAATAATGGGAAAGTATGGTCCATGTAGAAGTCTATACACAAAAACCGCCGACAAATGCAAAATGAATGCCATAGAATATGTTTGACTATATTTGCTGTCTTACCATTGAACAATGAGTAATGTATCGAGTAACGTTTAATTGATCTACAAATGCAACTATAACTCATTTGATAATTTGAAACTCAAACTAATTATGGACGGAAGAATTCCGGAGCCGTTTGTGTATTGTGGAGGTTTGTCGAACGCGACACTTAATCCATGTTGTTCATGTATCATACTTTGTCCCATTGATGTGTTGGTTCGATATCGACAACCACAGCTTAGAATCTAATCCAGTTAAATCAAAATTGAAGCCAGAGCTTTTTGGTTACAATTTGCTCAGTTGGATTACAGTATTTCATTTACCATTCTGTGAATAGTTTTATGGCAAAGAAAAAGAGGAAGAAGAGCAGAACTTTAAAAATTCGGTCGACACTTTGACAACCGTTTTCTAATGATAAATTGAGACTATTTTTCGCATGGCAACATTGCTAAGGGCAAAGTAACATGGCCTGGACGAATGTTAAAAATGAAATTGAGTAAAATTGTTTCTTGCTCATTCTCGATTGAAATCCCTGCCCTAGGTTGTCATCAAGGCACCCTGAACTTTTCATATTTTTTCGACACACCGAAAATGTCACATGATTTAACCGCCCCGCCCATGATAAAAACCATAACTAGGATTAATATTCTCTTATGTAATAAATCTAAAATCTTAAAGTTCAATGCTAAACCATCTTGTAGTCTACCATGCGCCTCTAAATTCTAACATTTGAGTTAAAGTTGGGGCCACCCATAAGTAACGTCATATGCTAAAGCATTTAAACAAAATGGAATGAGTTTAATGCGTAGACGTAGAATTCTATATGGTAAAGTATATGGTAAAAATAAACGGAGAATATGGCTCCGGGACAATAAGATTTTTTTCTCAAATAGTGGCCTTCGGCGAAAGTGCGATCGAAACCATGTTCGACGCTACAGGAATAAACCTTGCAACAACTGAATCGTGTCCTATTTAGGTTTCTTCAACCTGTACAACTTTAATCATCAACTCTACACCATTGTACTATGTGGACTAATGTAATGTGTTTGTTTATTATCTTTCTTATCCAAGATATCAGGTACACTTCATAGATCTCTTTTTCATTGCAGACGTGGCGTGGTCATGTTTATCACCTTTTCTTGGGAACACACTTAGCAAGTGAAATGCGAGATGAAGCCAATCTCCTCGGAACCAATCAAGAAGGGCACCTCACGAGGTTTTGCCCCAAAAAGGTGTTCCTACCTAATAGGAGACTTGCAATATTCCCGCTGTGCGAGTGGAGAGCATCGTATTTGCTCATAAAGTCTTAAAAGAACTTGACCAAAAGCGCAACTCGAACAGAGCTGTTTTCTCTGTAGTGAATTATAATGATGAGCTGTGTAAACATCCTCTAGCTTTATCATTAATCATAATTTAGACTTTAAAATCAATGGACATGTTCGTTGAATATTTTCCTTCATCATCATATCATTATTAGATCCATGTGTTCACAAATGAATATTTTATAAGTCCATGATACTTAAAGAGTGAATGGTATCAAACACAGTGAAAATATACCCCGTGGAGCGTCATTCTACATTGCTGATGCCTCGTATTTTGGTTCGTGTGATCGAAATTCATGCTTATCGCAAGAGGACTATTCAAGCTGGCTTGGAGATTTTGAGAAAATATTTTTAGCTTGGAGATTTGAGCAGTTTGAGGACCACTTTTTTTTTAATTTCTTAATTCCAAAATGTGTTCCTTTCCTGTTCTAGGCTGACTAGAAAAAGAGAAAAGCCTAGCTGGCTTGAAAAAAGTGAACACCTTTTTGTAAAATTATAATGTTTTAAAACCATTATTTTGTTTTTGTTCATAGTTGTAATGCTATTTTAAGTTGTTTTACAACTTTTAAAAAATATGTCGTGTGGTGCCCTTCAATCATCTCACTTGACAAAAAAGAACCAGAAATAGCTGCGCATAAAAAGCAATTCCAACTTCTCCATCAAGTACTCTTATGTCATAATACTCAATGAAGATGGTAATGAATCCCTACCGAAAAATTAATCAAGGAAAACACAAGCGGATGAAGATTTGTAGGGTTTTCAGCTATCAATACTTCTCCGTCATATTAATTGACAACCTGACTCTTTTTTGGAGCATATAAAACCCAGTTATTTATTTTTTCTTGGAAATCCCAATAATCAAGAGAATAGACATTTTATTTGTCTTTCAATATTTCGACACGTATCTTTCTGAAACTAAAAAAAAAGAAATATTTGAATATCAAATCAATTTCTTATAGGCACAAACATGTTTTAAAACAAATTACAGCAAGCAATGTTATATTTAACAACTTAGCATTACGAAGACATGGCGATATGCCGTTGCTGTTTGGTCTATCATTAAATTATTATATGTCTTTCGCGCTTCCGGGACTGATGAAGGCTATGCCTATATTCAAGTTAAACTTCTTCGTGATGTTAGTTTTAATTGTCTTCTACATCTTTATTTATATATCCGCGACAGACGATGCCGGGATAGACGTGCGTAAGGGCCTGATCTCACGGGAAGCGACAAGGCGCAGCAAGTGGCAATATACTTATATGTTCTTTATATGCTCCTGTCGCCAGTCCTATAAAGAACATATAAGTATATTGCCGTAGCCGTGCCTGATCACTTCCCGTGTGAATAGACCCTTATCAACAAATGGACAACTCATCTATACACGTTTTTCGTCCGTATGATATTTATTTTCACTCTTCCGTTCTTAAAACTCATATTGAATAATCTAATATGTTCGATCCAATTTATAGTGTGGTAAGCCGCTTTTCGCTTCTAAAATCTGTATAGATTATGTAAAGCCAGCGGAATCTGATCAGCCTGCGTCCACTATATCTCATAGAAATTTCACAGACGCAAAGTACTTTCCGCCGACTGAACCTTTATTAGTTTTTTTTTTTTTTTTTTTTTTTTTTTTTTTTTTTAACCCCCC
>LQRL01164887.1:3081-13977 GCA_001703475.1 Hydroides elegans
TGATAAGTAATATCAAACCAATTAACTTTAACGATTGTCCGTTGGGTACTCCTGATATAAGGAGAGAGGTAGTGTATCTTGAATCGGTTTCAGCATTTGTAGTGTTGTCTTCTATTGTTTTGTATTTATACTGTGAATTTTATCTGAGATATTAAATATAAAATAGGACGACTAAATAAAAACCAAAAACAGTGATTTTCTTATGCAAAACTCCTTGAAATGCCCTTTAGGGCCACTAGCTCTAAAAAAAACCCTATCTTTTAGGTACTTATTCACATTATTATCAGTTTTCAATAAGATAGTGGTGCTGAAAAAAACTATTAATAGCTATAAATAAATCATGAATCACATATCGTTCATATAAATCGATTAAGGTTAATTTTTAGTCATAGCTGATGCTGACTGTATCCCTGGTAAATGTATAAGCAAAACAAAGAAAAACAAGTCAAATGTGCGACTTCCATGAAAAACCATCTGATAGATTCTATACTTATATAAACATAAAACTTTTAGGGCCACTTACATTTACAGCTACATTTATTCAAAGGGCTAAATATAGAAAGAAGATCAATAATAAAAACTGCTTAATTTGTAATATTGGCCTCATAATAGTTTTTGGATTGGTTTCATAACAGATAAAGTCATGGATAGATGATTTATAAAGACCTCTTAAACTACTTTCTTATTTTCAGGTTATATTATTAAAAAAAAACATGACAGATTTGTTAAAAAGCTGTAATATCGCCTCAAAATAACAATACAGTAGTAGGAAAATAAGAGTTCTGCATAAATTGGACATATACACATTACACATTACATATAGCGGTGTAAATAAAAGTTCTGCATAAATTGGTCATTTATATAGAACCCAATTCTGATTGATTCATTTTTCAAAGCAATGTTTGTAGATATATTGCTTTGGTTAACCCTAAGCGTTCTGATGATGTTGTATTGCTGTGAGCATGATAACCCGTTTTTTCATTGATGTTTAGACGTTTGATTTAAAAGAAAGTAGGAGGCTTCTTATAAAGGGGTATATCACGTGATAACCACGTAATCCTATGATAACATACTCTGTTTTAGATATCGGGGAATGTTCTAAGTTTTTCCCAGGCTATATTTTGTTACCATACAGTAGGACCTATATGTCTGAAATTTTCACATTCTGAAACACGTTTCTTTTTATCTGCTATCTTTTTCGTTTACGAAAACGGAGCAGGTTATATTTTTGGTCGAGTTTTATTTGAGAAATTTGTGAGACGCATAACTTTGTCTTAGGAGCTATGAACAAACATGAAAAGCACACCATAATATAACATATAACACGAAGTTATTTATCGACTGATTAAACTTATGAAATATTGATTTGGTTATAAATAAACGTGTAAAATAAAAATATTAGGACTGATGCGACGTCAAATATCACGCCATCACTGTAAAGCTAAAATGCATGACATTATTCTAATGAGCTAAGACGACCCTTGACCCCTATTATGCTTAGCTCTTATTGGCTGCCTTTAATAAGCCACACACAATACACATTGCCTTTTTATGCCAGTTATGAATTTATCACACGTCAATCAAAACGCATAGGCAATAGAGTGTGAGCTGAGTAGGCGGGCATTGTCGATGTAAATATGACGTAATTGTTGCGTCAAAGGGCAAAATAGTATGCAGCATTAGGAAAGCTATGTTTTTACTGATTAGGATAATCGCAAGCATGATATGACATGATGAGCCTAGAATAAAAAAAATGTTTATACGCAAATCTGCTTAAGGTGAATAATCATTTAATTTCATTTCACAGAAAAGATAGCAGATTTATATGCTCTATGAGCATAATATCCTTGTTTTTTTTTAAATTTTGATTTGTATTTTCAAACTAAACTTTTTACGGGTTACAAAGTACGACACGTCACATTCTCGCACACATGTATACAATTTCACATTCACGCAATACTCACACGACAAATCTGTACACTTTCATTTACTTAATTTAGATTCAAACTTGATCACTTTTAAAAATTGTCTATCACTCAAGATTCTTGGATAAATTTTTCTTTTGAGGATTTTCAATGAGAAAGTATATTTACATTTACCACTTCTTACTTAAAATAAGTATTGCTTTACAATTAGAATTAAATGATTTACTGATTTATTATCAACCCCAATTAATGATTTGGTCGGTCATATATTTTTGGCCCAAATTTGGTCAGGGTCAAGATAAGTGAAGATAGTCTGTATTTTATCTTTTGCCCAGGGACATTCAATTAAAGCGTGTTTGATATCGTCGATTTTGTTGTCAAAGCATAGTGTACAGTTAGGATTTTGTATAATTTTCCATTTGTGTAGGTTTGAGTTAGTATTAATTATTCTATGCATAAGTTTGAACTGAAATGCTAAAAGTCTTGTCTCATGCGTGGATAGTTTTGCGTATTTGAACAAATCATAAAATATTTTATCCTCATTGAGTAAGTTGCCGTTATGTCATTGACGTAATGAACTAGGTTCTGTGTATTTTGTGTTTATTAAAATGTTATAGTAAACCTTGCACTTTGCCTTTCTTATGTCAATTTTTGAGTCTTCGTCTATTGTTTTTAAACATGTGTTCTCGAAATTTATTTGGGGTCTTTGTGTCAGGCTCATTTCTTTATACTGTTGATTGTGTTTCACTATTTTATTATATTACTTAATATCCCAATGTAGAGCATAACGCTGTTTGAAACATTGTATTTATGGCATAGTTCATTGTATGAAAGAAAACATCCATCTTGACTACATAAATCTTGTATGAAAATAATACCTTTTGAAATCCAATATTTAGAGAGTACTGGTTTGTTTCCTATTCTGATGTCTTTATTGTTCCATATGATGTCAATTTTATTTTTGTTTTCAAAACCTATTTCTGCATATTTTAAGACGGTTTTGTAGAAAGTTGGAATATCAAGTACCTTGTAATCGTTGTTACACCTTAATAGAAATAAAAGTCCTCCATATTTATTAAAACCTATATTTGCAATATTGTTCCAGTCATTTGCATCGGTTATTCTTGCTAACCATGCAAGTCTAATTGAAATATTCATTATCTCAATGTCTATTGCTTTAAGGCCGCCTTTTTCAAACGTACCTATTAGAGTTGAATGTTTAACTTTTGCTGGCTTATAGCCCCATATAAATTTATTAATCTCATCTTGTGCTTGTTTTAAATGTTCTTTTGTCATATCGCCCATGGTCATACTATAAACTAAATTTGATATTCAATGTGCTTTGCTTATCAGTATTTTTCCAATAAGAGATAAGTTTCTTGTAGACCACAAACCAACCTGATTTTTCATTTTTTCTATCTTATCATCGTAATTTACTTTGTTGGATTCAGCAAGGTTCCTTCCTAAATGAAGTCCTAGTACATTGAACAATCCAGATTCTATTTTAAAATTGTTTTTGTTTGTGTTTTTGTTCGCCATGTCCCTAACCAGATTAAGTATGTTTTGTCTATGTTTAGTCGTAAGCCGGACTATTTTGAAAACACTTGAATAGTACAAAGAAGCGCTGCTATGGAATCTTCAGTTCTTAAGAAACAAGTTTTGTCATCGGCGAATAGAAGAATTTTATGTTCCCTATCCCCAATTTGTATTCCTTGTATTTCTGTTTTGCTACGAATTTTAGTTGCCAAAATCTCAACTACTAAAATAAATAATAAGCTTGACAGTGGACAGCCTTGTCTCTCACCCCGTAATACTTTAAACCAGCCAGTAGTGTACCCAGCATTTTCGACCGAACTAAATAGATTCGTATAGCATGTTTTTATCCATTGGACAAAATCAGGTCCAAATCCGATTTTTTCTAGAACAGTTAATAGAAATTTCCATTCAACAGAGTCAAAAGCCTTGTTGAAGTCTAATTATAAAGCTAATCCGCATAAAATATTAGGGAACATAAAATTATTTTATTCGCGCAACCAATTATGTCTTCCATAAACGAATACCTTCTCCAATAAAACGACCTTTCACAAACCCGGATTGGTTCGAATGAATAAGATTGCCCACTACCTTTTCTAGCCGCGTTGCTAAAGTTTTTGTCATAATTTTGTAGTCTGTGTTTAATAATGAGATTGGTCTCCAATTTATTATACATCTATCGGGTTTATCTGTTTTATGTAAGAGAGATATAACTGCTCGCCTTCGATGTAAGACAATTTATGATGATAATTTTGGTATTTTCACTGGCTACAATTTTCGATTCCCCAACTTCATATGGCACATATGTTGGTGGGGGGAGGGGGTCGTCACCTATGTTGATGTTATTGTTTTTCATTGCTTAACTGACCAATCATCGACCTTTGTCAATGTCCCATAGAAGCGAGTCTGCACGTAAAGGCAAGCCACATGTAGCATTGTCACCCCTTTGCGGGACCTTTTGTCATGGCTTGACCGTATATAAGGAGTCGCCCAGCCTCGTTCTCTCATAATGCGATGGATAGCCAAGGGAAGAACAAGATATGAAGACCAAGATAAGAAAACCAAGAGCAGGCAGCAACGGGGTGATGAAGAACTGAGCCAACAACAACACAGCAGCTGAAGCAAAATACCACACTGAAGCGGTGATGAACTTGGGGATTTCAACAACAGATGGTACAGATTTGCTGTTGCTGCATGTAGTTTTAAAACTACAACCTAACACTACTAACCAAAACAATATATCTACAAACATTGCTTTGAAAAATGAATCAATCAGAATTGGGTTCTATATAGATGACCAATTTATGCAAAACTCTTATCTGCATCGCTATATGTAAGACCAATTTATGCAGAACTCTTATTTTCCTACTACTTAGTACGGCATAAAAAATATTTGAACATAACAAATCTGTAAACGGTTGTTTCCTTTTACAAGGCAGATGCGCTGTTCCACCTTTTATAGTCATCTTGGAGAGAAAAAAACACATCTTTTGCGAATGATAACAATTTGAATATATCTTAATTAAAAAATGACATATGATAAATAACAGTTATTAAGACCAATTTCAAGCTTAACTAATCAACGGTGATCCTCAATTCTCCAGGTTGGAAAGTATTTTCTCAATGTTTTAAAGACAGGTGGGAATTGCTGGGGAACACATTTTATGGGGAACAACTTGAGAGGTGAGGTGCTCTTCTTATTAGGTCATGAATTGGTCGATCAGAAATATTTAGATGTTTATATATAATAAACGTCGATTTTTGGAAATGTGTAGACAACGACTCGGTGTAATGGGACAGTAAAATGAAAATTTGGCATTCCATATTTTTTATTATGTTCTTTTCAAGGCAAAATTTTGAAATTTTGTCTGCTTATAGGTGTATATGTTTGGCATATATTGCATAAATTCTATACAATTTCCATATCTAAGATATGATCTATGACAGTATCAACTTAAAAGGGGCTGTCAAATCAGTGACCTTGGATAATGGGACAGGACGTTTAATATGCTAAACGTATGAAAGTATGATGATAACATTATAAAAAGTACATTTAATAGAAAACAAAATAACATACGGTTATCAATTCCACACTTAATTAGTAAAAAACCCTATTAACCTTTATAGATGTATTGACTGTTCACGTATTTTTTATTGAGTTTACTTATAATTGAAAATACATACATACATACATATTGATATTTATATTGCGCGTTGTAAGTAAACTATCCAAGCGCATACCTAACATTTATAATCTAAGAAAAACACACATGGATACTTATACAACGTTTACAAAATATACATTTAATGGTAACTTTTACTAAAAAGAAATGTCTTTAGTTTTCTTTTGAAATCATTGACATTTTTACTTGTTCGAACAGAAATTGGAAGCGAGTTCCATACTTTTGGTCCACAGCGCGAAAAAGCTCTGAGCCCACACCTTTCCAAATGATATTTGGGTTCGATTAAAAGATGAGAGTCTTTTGATCTAAGATTTCTATTAGGCTGATAAAATACCAACAAATCGCACAAATATTGCGGACTATTACAGTGAATAGATTTGTACACTAGCAAAGCAATCTTAAATTCAATACGTTCTGGTATTTTGAGCCAATGCAATGACTTCAAAACTGGAGTAATATGTTCGCGCGCCTTAGTTCCCGTAATCAATCGGGCTGCTGCATTTAATACCCTTTGCAGTTTTTGAAGTTCCTTTGCACTAGCACCGTATAGGAGTATGTTTCCATAGTCTAACCTCGATACTATAAGGGACTGAACCAATGTCTTTACTGAATTTTCGTCAAGGTATCGACGAATTCGCGATATTATACGTAGGCTATGATAGCAGCGCTTGCATATGGAGTTTATCTGTTCACACATATTGAGTTCGCTGTCCATGGTAATTCCGAGATTAACTGCATGCTCGCTCTTTGGGATATGTTCACAGCCGAGTTGTATGGAGTCTATTTGGCACGATGCGGTCAAACGCTTCGAACCTAAAACCATGAACTGTGTTTTGTCTTCGTTAAGCTTCAGTTTGTTTCTTCGCATCCAACGACCGAGTGAATCGACCGCGGTTTGCAAGGTATCGAGAGCTGAAAGCTGATCCGAATGTGATCGCGCACTGGCTCGGCTCAAAAGTTGGCCATCATCTGCGTAGAAACTATGAAAGAGATCGAACATACCTATCACTCTTCCCGCTGGGCGGGTGTATTGTTTATGCGCCTTCGGACCGTATATAGACCCCTGGTCATTGGCATTTGTAAATGACAAAATGATGCTTCATCAACAATAGCCCCTTGATATTTGATAATAAAGAGCATATCATTTCCGGCATAGGACCAGGTTTACTTTAATATATGGATTCAGCACCTTTCTGGTAGGTCGGGGTACTCTAAATTACTATTGGTTTGCCTAAGATAAGTCCCTTAATTCGTCAACAAATCGCAGTGCATTATAAAGACTGTTCTTCATGACATAATGCCGATTCAGGTTCTTTGACAGATAGGCGTGCATAAAGATCACTACATAACGTTTATAAACTTGTCAAAATATTTTGATAATACTATCAACACGCGTTACCTTACAAAAGACATAAATTCCATTATAGTCAGTTGCAGTCATATCATATACTACGTTATTTGATGCATGTAGACTCATGAAGAAAAACCCTGAAGTATAGAAAGTTTGAAGAAATCCACAAATGTGTAGAGTTCGACCATTAAAAGCAGAATAAACAAGTATTCTAAGAGTAGTTTTTTATATAGATTAGGTTAAAGGTCTACAGTTAGATTATCAAAACTGTCTATAAATGCTCCCTCTTTCATTGATAGAATTCGCCAATACATTTTAGCATTATATCTGTTTATTTGTCAACAATGGTCACATTATCCCAGGTCTGACATAATCATTACCCCATTTTATAAAGCCATTAGAATCTTAGTAGTTATTTATATAATATGAATTTCAATATTATAACCCTGTTGTACCCATACACATCTATAGCATATGACAAAATCATGATTTTTTAAAATGGAAAAGTGTCAAAAAATGTACATGAATTTGGATCTTCGCATTTTCTGTCCCATTAATTCGAGTTTTTTTTCTATTTGTGTGTTTTCAAAGATATTCCTTACGAGAAGCAACATACGCGCCTTGTATAAAACGCACGGAGCGTTTTTGAGATCAGAATATACAATACATAGGAAAACACAATTTATGATAAAATTCTAAAACTCTTACTGAAACTTAAACATTAACATTAACATTTTCATTTTCCGGTTTTACCAATATATCTTTGTGTAAATATGAATAAATTCATAAATAAACAGATTGGATTTCCTTTTCATATTGAAATACTTGTTAATAATCATTCTCTTATATCTATTCTTGCTTATATCCTTCATATATTTTTTAACCTATAAATTAACAAAACTAAATTTTCAGCTGAACAATTAGAAACAAATGCCGTGTTATCGGGTTCTCACACATTCAAAATAAAACAAATATTCTTGTTTAGTATACAGAACTTACATAGCGGTTGCGTCATATTATGTACCCATATATGTTTTAAAATTATAGAACACGGGTAGTGCATAAAACAGGCAGTTCAATGTTCAAGACGTTAGATAAAATTATACTAAATACATTTGCATCCTAATAATGAAGTCCTACAAGGATTTGTTCAAATGCAATAATGTCATCTTTAAGGGTAAGAAAACCATCTTCGGGTCAAACTAAAACCTCTCTTTTCAATGTAAATGATAATGTCACACACTTTGGGAAAACCTAATGGGCCAAATATGTGTGAGGGATTTTGTCATATTTATTTGTCAATCAGGAGCGAATGTTCCGAATACAGTTTAGATAGTAAAGGCATGTTTTAACACTTCATTTATATGTCTCTCCATAGAGAGACTGCTATCCATCCAAATACCGAGGTTTTGTGCGGTAGGTGATTCGGCTGTTGGTTCATCCTGTAACATTAATTCGTAGACTGAGAGCTTATGGCGATTTTTTGGGGTGCACAATATCATGAATTCAGTTTTCGTGGGATTCAGTTTTTATTTATTGACATATGTCCATTGCTTAACTTGCTGTATACACTAAGATAGGTGCTGTGCGAACTCACTTTGCAATTGAGTGCCCTTTAGAGACATTGTCCTACACGGTTGTGAGTCATCTGTATTCGAAGAAGACATCCGAGGGGCTGTGTGGGATTGGAGTAGGAGCGGGAGCTATTTTATAGCCTTGGGTAGGGATGGGCCCGATGTATACTTACCCACGGTTACGGTAAAAGTACGGTCTTTGACATAGGAGGAAAACCATTTGAGAGCAGCACCAGTAATATCGAACGTTTTCTGTAGGCGTTGGAGCAGTATAGGGTGGTTCACTGTGTTGAACGCTGCCTATATATCTAATATATAAAGACAAGCAGTACTGTGGTATCCGGTTGATCGAGTTGTGCTAGCATTGAACATGGAGATGATGGCCGTTTCAGTACTATGTCGCGTTTCATATACAATTGTAGGGGCTATAAAATGTTATGTTTCGTAAGGTGTCGTTAATCTGCTGCGAGACGACTTTCTCTATAAGTTTCCCGACAAATGTTAGGTTTGAATCGGGACAGTAATTCCTGAGCTCAGTATGGAGTGTGGATTTTTAGAAAAGGCCTTTTAACTCCATGCTTGTATTTTTTCTAGAAATTGAGCGTTTTCAAAAGACAAATTTACTATTCTTCAGATAAAAGACCCTAACTCTTCTACGCACTGTTTTACCAAAGAAGAGAGTAGCGGATCCAGATTGCATGTCTTTGCATTCAATGCATGTAGGATTTTTTCGTTTTTTTTATGGAATCTTCCCAAAAAATGATGGCAGTTGTCAGTGAATGGAACATTGAATATTCATATATAAGGTCAGATTTCCTGATGCGAAAAAAAAATTATGAGGGACAACTATTAAAGTTCTTCTTATTTTTCGTTCTCCTCTTTCCGTAACAGCGGCAGGCTCGTTTCCTGATTATGTCATCACTAAATGTAAATCCATCCAAAAATGCACATCCATCGGTAGCGCATATGTGCTCAAAATATTCCGTGAGCATTTCGATGACCATAGAATCATTCCTTAAATCAAATTATTACATTCAGCAGAAAGAAAAATATATTTCATTGCCACCGCGACCTTTAGTGGTACGAAGCATGGTTTGAAGATTAGTTTGATCAATTTTAACGCACCCTTAATAGGTAAGAAGAAATAAGAGAAACAGACAAAAGAAGCAACGAAGGACTAAAGCTCGTTCCCAATTCATATAAAGCCCGTATAATCATGTCAAGAAGTTGCCAGGCAATCTCAAAGCAGGTTAACTCGAAAGCGAAGTAAACGATGTCGAACAGCATCTCGCAGACGCACATAATGACAAAGACTCAAAAACCGAACTTGACGAATGTAGTGCCATAATATCTCCGATAGAGCCAACGACAGGGTTCAATATTACCGAGGGACAAAGGAAAAAGTGCGAGAAGCTGTACAAAGAGCTAGAGCACGGTCTGCATCAGATTACAGTGCCACATCATATAAATTGTATAAGAAATGCCCAAACCTGCTTAAACAATTATGGAAGCTTGTTAATGCAGTATGGAAGAAGGAATTTATCCCTGAATGCTGACAGATGGCGGAAGGGTGTTTTGTGCCGAAAAGAAACATTCAATCTTTATCAGACAGTTCCGCACAATATCTCTCATAAGTGTAAAATGCAAGATGTACTTCTCGGTCGTGTCAAAAAGACGGACAAACTACATGTTAGCTAATCGATACCTAGACACCAGCGTAAAAAAGTAGGTGCATCTGGAGTATCAGGTTGCATAGAACATACATGTGTCCTCACGCAGTTGATCAGAGAAGCAAGAGGCAACAAGGCTGAACTCTCAGTAGTCTGGTTAGACCTCACAAATGCATTCGGATCAATGTCCCATAAAGTAGTTGAAGAAACGCTGAAGTGATATCATGTTTCGAAGAAGGTGAAGAAGCTAATCAAAGAATTCTTCATACGGTTCACATAGAACAAAGGCACAACAAAGTGGCAACAACTCGAAAAAGGCATTATCACAGGCGACACAATATCATAAATACTTTTCTCAAGCGCAATCAACTTGATTGTGAAATCAGCATAAAATGAATGTAAAGGTCCCGTGACAAAGTCGGGTGTGAGACAACAACCAGCGAAGGCATTTATGGACGATCTCACTAAAGCAACCACCCACACAGTTCAGACCAGATGGATATAAGGTGGACTTAAGAAGCTAATAAAGTGGGCGTGAATGAAGCTCAATGCCAAAAAATTGCGAAGTGTCGTCCTTAAGAATGGTAAACCAAGCGACCGGTTTAAATTCAAAATCGCAGGATAAGCAATACCAAATGTGAAGAATCAACCAATCAAATG
>LQRL01164891.1:20711-33324 GCA_001703475.1 Hydroides elegans
CATATAAATATATTTGTGTTATTTTATATAAGAAATAGTAATTGAATAAACGCTCACATTCAGATATTATATATCTTATTAGAATATACTTAATTGCACTTATAAACAAGTAAATATATTTTCGACATCGGTTTTACATAAGAACGCCTTCAAAATTGAATAATTAAATTTGCCACAAATGTCAAGCACATGTTAACATGCGAATGTATTTTTTTTGTTATTTAATATTCCAACACAAATTAACTTAATATTTTACATTCTATTACTTTATATTGATATTTTAGTAATATTTAGGGTTGCGCGGTCAAATTATAGGATATGAGTGTGGGTTCGAATCCTACAGGGGCCCATGAAACGCCCTTTTGGTACTCAATCTCTATATTTGATCGCACTAATAAATATATAAATATATTTGTGTTATTTTATATAAGAAATGGTAATTGAATAAACGCTCACATTCAGATATTATATATCTTATTAGAATATACTTAATTGCACTTATAAACCAGTAAATATATTTTCGACATCGGTTTTACTCAAGAACGCCTTCAAAATTGAATAATTAAACTTGCCACAAATGTCAAGCACATGTAAACATGCGAATGTATTTGTTTTTTTGTTTTTTAATATTCCAAAACAAAATAACTTAATATCTCACATTCTATCACTTCATATTGATATTGAAGTAATATTTAGGGTTGCGAGGTCAAATTATAGTATATGAGTGTGGGTTCGAATCCTACAGGGACCCATAAAGTCCCATTTTGGTACTCAAGCTCTAAATTTGATTGCACTGTTTAATATATAATATATTCGTGTTATTTTATCCTAACTTATTGTACTTTATCAACAAATGGAATTTAGATAACCAATTCACATTCTAATACTATATCTAATTGAAATATATTTAATTGCGCTAATAAATAAGCAAATATATTTTCGTCATATGTTTAATTAAACCAAGACTCTCAAAATAGGACAATTCAAATATTGAAAATAAATATCAAGCGTAAGACAGTGAGTGTGGCCTAATGAAACGTCTCTATGTTGACCATTCGCTATATTTTATTCTAACATTATATTTTAAAGTATACAGGTAGATTTTAGGTTGTGCGGTTTAATTGTAGGGTGCGTGTGGGTTCGAATCCTACAGGGGCCCATGAAACGCCCTTTAGGTAATCAATCTCTTTATTCGATCGCAATATTAAATGTATAAATATATTTGTGCAAATTCATTGAATAAATAGTAATTAAACACACAACTCACATTATAATGCTATATATCTAATGGAAATATACTTCATTGCAGTAATAAACAAGTAAACATAATTTCGTCTTATATTTTACTCGGCGCTGTAAAAAGTGAATTGGTTAATTGAACTATGGTCAAAATATGTCACACGTAAGTTATTTAGTATGGCTTTCAATCTCACGAGGGCATACTTTAACTCCTTTTTTTGGTGACCATTTGCTATACTCTATCGCACAAGTAAACATGAAAATACATTTTCGTTATGTAATATTTAAAAAAATCACATAGCAATGTTTAAGTCTTTGCGGTTAAGTAATATGATGTGAGTATGGATTCGAATCCTGCAGAGACCCATAAAATCCCCATATGACGGGATTCTAAAAAAATAATGGGAAATGGCTCACAAGAAGTGAGAGGTTGGGGGCTTGGCCCTCTACGATGGCTTGTTCTAATATAATTTGAATAAATAAACCAAATTGCTATACTATATCTAATGGAAATATACTTCATTGCACTAATAAACAAGTAAACCTATTTTCGTCTTATAATTTACTCGACGCTTTAAAAAGAGAATTGTTAATTAGATTTAATGGCCAAAATATGTCACACGTAAGTTATTTAGTATGGCTTTCAATCTCACGAGGGCATACTTTAACTCCTTTTTTTGGTGACCATTTGCTATAATCTATCGCACAAGTAAACATGAAAATACATTTTCGTTGTGTTATATTAAAAAAACTTACATAGCAATATTTAATTCTGTGCGGTTTAGTAATATGATGTGAGTATGGATTCGAATCCTGCAGAGACCCATAAAATCCCCATATGACGGGATTCTAAAAAATAATGGGAAATGGCTCACAAGAAGTGAGAGGTTGGGGACTTGGCCCTCTACGATGGCTTGTTCTAATATAATTTGAATAAATAAACCACATTGCTATACTTTATCCAATTAAAATATACTTGATTGCATTAATAAATAAACATGAAACTGTGTTTTTAATAAAACTGGGGTTTCAAAAATTACTGGGTTAAATTCCATCACATAGTAATTTAAAATAAATATATTTCAAATTATTATCTATAGACTGCTTTGGTACACTCAGTCGTTCATTAACATCGATATTTTAATCTAATCAGATACGTGGTCATTTTCATATTTTGAAATCAAATTATAGCCTGTTTTGAAGTTATAGGAACTCGTTACAATTTTATTGAGATAAATGTCAATGGCATATTTGATTTGTTTCTCAATATTGTAAGCATCTGGATTATATAATGTTTTGAATGTATCATGTTGTGGTTCCATTGGTTTCATTCATGTTCATACATTTTTGTTTCAACATTAAGCAAAAGCAAATATGATAATTTTGATCATGTGATAAAACATGAGTTCACAATTGGAAACTTAGAAAATATACTTATAACAAGTTCATTACAGGTCAAGTTCATGAATCGTTTGATTCCTTGTTTTTATATTTGTTATGAAATTTACCTTACTTCAGTAACACATTTTGATATCAACTTGACATTTTGTTTTGTTAAATTATTCTGATAGTGTCAGGTAAATTACATTATAATTTGCACTACTTCTTTAAGGTCAATAACACGGTAACACAAGAAGAAAAGAAACAGTTAATATGGTGGAAGCCGCTTACACAAAAATAAAAAGTGAGCGATAATACAGGATGTTACAAGGTGATGTTAATGAATTTGAGGTTAATTTCATATTGCGTCAGCAATATGAAATTCATTGCGAGTTTGTCAGGCATGGTCCACCTCACGCGCGAGTTTTGTACAAAAAAGCATCGGCTGCAAAATTTAAGATATTTTTTTTTCTGATATGAAAAATATTTTTTGCTTTGTTCCACCAGAACAAGAAAAACAAATTAGAAAACATGCACAATGCTTTGTACTGAACGCCAATAACAAAGATACATAAATAACTTTGCAATAAAGGTCAATTGGATATTCGGAGAAAACATATTCAATGTTAGCCTCAAAATTTATTTCAATTATGTTTTAATCCATTAGGCTGTACATCTGTCTCTTTACATTTAAGATGACCATTGATTTCGTCCATCTGTCCGTCCGTCTGTCAGTCTGCTATCACTTTCTTGTACGGGCTAGATCTTTTGAAAGGTAATTAAGACTTGGTTATAGGCTACACAAAAAGGTGCGTAAATGTGATTTTGACCAAATTCGCCACCGGAAGATTGCCGAATTTTGCCAAAAAAATAACTGTTTTAATTATAAGACGGGTTAAATCCTTTTAATACGAGGCCATGGAGACTTGCTTCTATATAGGGAAACTCCCGTTTTGAAAACCAATTATCTCGGAGCCTTGTTATATCTTTCTCATCCAAGCTTGTGATTTTTATGACGATCAACTCACTTATGTTGTGATAATGCGCATATTAATCATCCCCTGTGTAACGGAGGGATATATGATTCAGTGTGTCCGTCTGTCCGTCCGTCCGTATTTGTTGGATATTTGTATATCAATTTGTCCGCGGCACGTTTGTATCAAGCTCTTTGTTCTAGGGTTCTGAAACTTCACACAGTGAATAAATATATATTGTAGATGTGCAACGTTGAGGTTTCAGTTTGATCGACAAACAAATGACGGGGGTCTGAACTCAGATGAATTTTTGATATTTTGGTATATTTGTATAACACGTTGTCCGCGGCACATATGTATGAAGCCATTGTGTTAGGGTTCTGAAACTTCACACAGTGAATAAAGATATATTATAGATGTGCAACGTTGAGGTTTCAATTTGATCGATAGAAAAAACTGTCGAAATTAAGGGTGTCTGACCTTTGATGAATTTGGGTTATTTTGGGATATTTGTATAACACTTTGTCCGCGGCACATTTGTATGAAATCAATGTTCTAGAGTTTTGAAACTTCACACAGTGATTGAAGATATATTGTAGATGTGCAACGGTGAGGTTTCAGTTTGATAAAAAACTGCCGAAATAACGGGGGTCTGAACTCAGATGAATTTCGTATATTTTGGAATAGTTGTATAACACTTTGTCAGGGATACTGTGGTATGAAGCCATTGTTATAAAGTTCTGAAACTTCACACAGTGAATGGATATATATTGTAAATGTGCAACAATGAAGTTTCAGTTTGATCGACAAAAACTGTCGAAATGACGGGGGTCTGAACTCAGATGATTTTTTGATATTTTGGGATATTTGTGTAACACTTTGTCCGCGAACCATTTGTTTGAAGCCATTAATCTAGGGTTCTGAAACTTCACACAGTGAATGAAAATATATTGTAGATTTGCATAGTTGAGGTTTCAGTTTTATCGATTAAACACTCTTGAAATTACGGGGTCTGAACTTAGATAAAGTTGGGATAGTTTGAGATATTTGTATTATAATTTGTCCGCAGCACATTTGTATAAAGCCATTGTTCTTGGGTTCTGAAACTTCACACAGTGAATGGATATATATTTTAGATGTGCAACGTTTAGGTGTCAGTTTGATCGACCAAAAAACTGACGAAATTACGGTTGTCTGAATTCAGATGAATTCGGGATATTTTGGGATATGTGTATAACACTGTGTCCGCGGCACATTTGTATGAAGCCATTAATCTAGGGTTCTGATACTTCACACAGTGAATAAAAAAATAGTGTAAATGTGCAACGTTGAGGTTTCAGTTTAATCGATCAACCACTCTTGAAATTACGGGGGTCTGAACTCAGATGAATTCGGGATATTTTGGGATATTTATATAACACTTTGTCCGCGGCACATTTGTATGAAGCCATTGTTCTTGGGCTCTGAAACTTCATACAGTGAATGAAAATATATTGTAAATGTACATAGTTGAGATATCAGTTTGAGCGACGAAACATTTTGAAATTACGGGGGTCTGAACTTAGATGAATTCGGGATGTTTGGGATATTTGTATAACGCTTCGTCCGCGGCACGTTTGTATGAAGCCATTGTTCTAGGATTCTGAAACTTCACACAGATATTGAATATATATTATTGATGTGCAACGTTAAGGTTTCACTTTGATCGAAAAAAATGTCGAAATTACGGGGGTCTGAATTTACGGGTGATGAATTTCAATCGTTCATCTAGGCTAGTACATACCATTTGGAGAGTTTACTGTAAACTATATAGGAAACAAATCTTTTTTTAAGCCGTTCGTCTCCCACAGTCTTTGTCGCAGCCATTTCGAACCTTAATAGAAGCTTTTGATATATGTCTTTTTTCAGTGTGTGATTTTTTATGATCGCCCATATATGCTCCTTTGGTCTTCCATATAGTGCGCCTTTTATCTCCAAATATCTCATAACGTTTTAGACCTAGCGCTTTCAAAATTTATCCGGGGCCCTGTTATACTATTCTCATCCCAGCCTGTGCTTTTTATGACGATCAACTAACTTTAGTTGTAATAATGCACTTCGCTATTTACGCCAAATTGAGAGCTTAAAGTAAACTTTATTTTTTTCAAGAAATTGTTTCTACGCTCTTTCAGAAAAAATGTCTACTGCACAACTACGTAAAGGGACTGGGTTTCGTAAAACCTGCAAGCAGTGTGGGGAGGTACATCTACTTAAGAAGCTCAAATGTCAATGTGGATATGACTTTCAAGTGCTACGAAGCGAACGTAGATTGAGAGAGCTCGAGAAAAAAGTTGAACAGGGCAAAAACAATCGAAAATACAATAACTCCAGCCGCATCATTGCGAAGGCAAAGGACACTGTAAGTTGTAATGATGTATCATTGTTGGTATTAATGTGATCGACATTCATCCACCAGTTTTAATTTATTACTTCATTATTTAGAAAACCAAAGAATTCACGTATGTGATATTTGGTTCATTGTATTTCTGGTCACAAATATTCGCCTTATAATATATTTAAAGGGGTTTACGAAATATCGGATATTGATGCAACACATTGAATTTAGAGAAGACATCTGGTCTGGTGGCCCAAAAATAGATTGCACTAGGTGATGTTCACTAATTTGAATTTATTATCCTCCGACCAAGCTGAGGGTCATGAATTAAGGCTCATTCAATATTTAATTGATATTTTCAATATAAACATAGCGTGTCAAAGAGAAACATTTTTACATTTCAGTTAGCTCTCTTTTCCGGTTTCGGTTATGAGGCCGTATTCTTATACTGCACTAACTCCTCTAAAAGACCTGAAACTCAACTGCTTGTTCATGATGGTGCCAATGGAAAAGCAGCACAGTTTGCGAAAAGCTTGCAAGGGGAACAGTACCGGAACATATTTGCAGGCTGGATTGCCAATGGTTATTATTAACAATCAAATTCATGCTTTAGGAGAAGGGTTTGACACAGAATATTTAAATTTTGAATATTAAAGTCATTCAATTTTTATATTTTCTAGACCAAAGAATTTCTGCAAGACCGAACGAGCATTTACAAAATATAAGCCACATTCAATTGAAAAAAAGTCATAAATATCGTTTAAAATTGAAACATCAGTTTAACTAGATAATCGCATATTAATAAATATTTATTATCCCCCGTCAAAACGAGGGTATATAGAGTTGAGCTTGTCTGTCTGTCCGTCTGTCCGTCTGTCCGTCTGTCTAGTTTCATTAAGGGTACTTTGTGCACGTGAGTTAAGTATGAAGGAATTGAGCTAGAGTTTTGACATTTTATACACGTATAAACCAATGTCTGAAGTTTTGCTTCGGTAAGGTTTTATCTCGATCGATTGCAAATTGTTGATTCTGGAGCACTTTAAAAAAATGTCAATTTTTAACTTTTTCCAGATGCCAAGTACTTTGTGCAGGCGAGTTTGGTATGAAGAAATTGAACTAGAGCTTTCACAGTTTATACACTTATGGACAAAGCTCTGAAGTCGTGCCTCGTTAAGGTTTTATCTCAATCGGTTGAAAATTGTTGATTCGGAAGCACTTTAAAAAATGGTCGATTTTAACAATTTTTTCCGATGTTAAGTACATTACTCACGCGAGTTTGGTCTGAAGCAATTGAGCTAGAGCTTTCAAATTTTATACACGTATAAACCAAGGTCTCATCAAGGTTTTACCTGGATCGGTTGATTCTGGAACACTTTAAAAATTGTCGATTTTAACAATTTCACACGATGTTAAGTACTTTGTGCACGCGAGTTTGGTATGAAGGAATCGAGCGAGAGATTTTTAATTTGATACACATATAAACAAGAGTCTGAAGTCATGCCTCGTCAAGGTTCTTTCTCGATCAGTTGAAAATTGTCGATTTTGGAGCACTTTAAAACGTAGCGAAAAGTTCATATTAAGATGGAAATGTGGGTGATTATATAAGATTTTATCATTTAGATACGTGGTATGTGCTCATATAAACAAACATGCTTATATAAGCTTCAATTTTTTAGATAAATGAAATGATGTTCTTTTTTCACTTGTCTCGTCCAAAAACATTTTGCGTGTGATTTTATAAGCGATCATGCTTATATCAGCATATTGATAAGCAAATTAATAGAAATATGTTAACAGCTAGCTGGGGAGCCTGGTGTATTTGGAATTGGCTTACAAAAGTAATCGTGCTTATATAAGCATATTTGCTATGTAAGTTAAATGGTATATTTGTTTCATTGGCCTTGTCAGATGCGTCTCAAAAGTATCTGGAATGTGCTTTAATGAGAAATCGTGCTTATATTGGCATGATTTCATGTAATGAAATTATCTTTTTGCTTCACTGGCCGTGTTAGTTGCCTCTCAAGAGCATTTTGGATGTGCTTTATGAGCTCGTGCTTATAAAAGCATATTTTCTTTAATTCATAAATTGAGGATACTTTTTCCCAACTGGTCTCGTCAGTTCAAGAGATGTCTTCAGAAAGAAAAGAGTGATAAAGCAAGATATTACTCTGTTTTTCTTTCATCACATGATCTTGTTTATTCGCAAAATAGTTTGTTATTACCAAGGTTAATTTTAGTAATAACTGACTATCCTGCATCTACGAATTGTTAAAGTTCATGGGGGATCCAAGGTAACTGACCTTCTAGTTTTATTATCATTTTAGGGATTAGAAATAATGCATTTATTACAATATAAATTTTATTGATTTTTTTTTGACAGCAAAAGAAACAACCGGCACTAATTTGCTTAATAACCAGCCTCAGCAGGAACGCTCAGATGATATAAATGAGGCTATGCAAACCTCAACAGTATCTCGTGAGTTTTTTTTCAAAATATATTGGATCACACAAGGTCATTATTAACAATACAATTCGTCATTTCTCGGCAGGGTTTGAAACACAATACTTTATTCTTAAACATTTATAGGGTTTATTTTTCTTAACAAATAACTGCATAGACGAATTATGTATGGAGATTTAAAAATTATATCCACAACCTTTAAAGATAGTGACAAATATATTTGAAAATTAAAAAAATATGAATGTTACTTAATCTCCTATGACTTTCACATTTTTTAAATCATTTTTAGTCGTGTTCATAACATAGTTGGTTTTATTGAAAAGTCAACATCAATAATAAATATAGTTTTAATAGATTTGTTTTGGTTCACAGCAAAACAAACGTACACCACTAATGAACAAGAACACCCATCGCAGGGGGAACGCCAAGAGGCAATGAATGGGGCAATGCAAACCTCTTCAGTATTTAGTGAGTTTGTTTATAAATATCCGGGGTCCGCAATCATAATTTGGATAAGACTTCTTATCATTGTTTGTGTTCTGTCCGAAACCTAATTTGTGATTATATTCCAGTTAGTATGTATTAGATATATAAGAATGGATGCACAGATTAAAATACTCCTACCATGGACAGCGAGTTTTACAGTTCGGAAAAGGAGAGGAAATATGTTATACAAATATACCAATATTTGTAAGATGCAATCTTATAGTATTAATAAGTTCGTTTTATGATACTCTATTCAGAGGATGCAACGCAACACCAGACAGATGTTTTAAGCGTTGGCACTTCAGAAACAAGACCAATTAGGGAGCTTGATCAAGACATAGGTAAATGAAAAACATTAATCTATCAAATAAATGTTAGTGAACCTTACGGTATGGGGTAAGAATGGGCTTTATTTTAGCAGTTATGATTGCATAACAACAGATCACCCAATCTACTGGTTCCTTTATGCGCTATGCATTCAAATGTATTTTTGCTAAAATATGGAACTTCTAAAAAAGGTATTCCTTTGAGACCAAATAGTTGTTCATTTCATAAGATTCAGATCATAATTAGGTGTCAAATCCGCTTTTTTCAAATTATTCAATCATTTAAACTAACTTATCCTCTTCTGAAATATATCTCCTGCATCGTCTAGAGCCAGTTCATGGCAAATATCGTATTTTTTTATATCTATTGAATCCCCTTAAACGTCAATAAAATAATCACGGGACTTTTAGAGCACATACGTGTTACCTTCCATTGGATGGGCATTTTATGATGTATTTACTATAAGCGATGACATAATCAGGTTATCAGTCTGCAGATCTGACCAAATAGTTGTACAGAAAGTGGTGAAGGCAAATAAGTAGTACCCTAACCGCCTTTTCTGGTAAATGGTTTCACACCATGACATCTGAGCTTCTATATTAATTCCTAACATAACACTGAAATTGAAACTATTTCATATAAAAAGTTTATGTATCTATATGTCCGTCTGTCCTTTTTGACTGTCTCTTTAATGAAGGCTATCTAATACTCGATCCTTCTATTTAACAAATGATTTTCGTTGTATATCAATTCATGAAATACCTCAATGTATTTAAGGTATAAGGTTTATAAAACGTAAACTGTAAAAGTGTTGAATATGTTTATCTTTGGGAAGTTATTCAGCTACGGTTGATGAAAGATTGACTGTGCCCATTCCTTCTAATAAAACAGTTATGTTCATAAAACATTAGAGATAGAGAAATTGGGATAGAGATAGAGAGAAAGATAAAGAGAATTCATCTACAATTTTTATACGTTATGTAATTAAATATTTTGATTATTATTTGCATAAAGATAACCATGCTGGGCGAAATGAAGAAAACGGCCAGGTAACGGGTACCAGTGGCGAATCTTTTGCAGAATATAACGAAGGTAAAATGTTTCTATAAAATGATCGATATGTTACCAATTAAGTTCAGTATAAACCGAAAATGGCTAAATAAAACTAAAAAATAGAATCCGCGAATCAATCCGATGTGCCTGTTGTTATACTATATGGCGATTTGCTGATATTCTAGCAAACCACCCACAAATCGTTCTATAGTTGTATATTTCTATTGAAGGAATCAAGCTAGACCTCGCCAAGTGACATAGATAGATATGGTCGAAATAACGTTAGAGAATAGAGCATAGAAAACGAGTCCTTTGAAGGTGTAGAAAATGGTTGACTACGTTGTGAGGACGAATATGTAATAAAACTATAAGATAACAACGTAAGAAAGACGTTGTGAGAAAAGCATTATGAAAAAGACGTTGTGAGAAAGACGTTGTGAGAAAGACAACATAATAACAGTTTGGATGTTTGATTCAATGAGGTAACAGAACTCAGGCATGGATTGTCCAATCTTTTGTATTCGCGAGGGACCCTAGGTCACTGACCTTTTACTTAAAGTTAAAGTTATGGAAATGACAGTATGACAAACACAAACTGACTAGCGTTTCTATGTGTTTTTTTGCATTCAACGATGCTTTGATGATTAATATATTTTATCAATCCATTTTAAGGCATTGTGGCTACTCAAGTACATTATAATTAACATTTATTTTGAAAATTCATATTAATCATCATTGTCTCATTGTTTGAGTATAAACTTCTAAATAATGTTATAGATAATTTTGAAATCGACATAGCCGATTTAGAAAAGGAAACAGGAGTAGATGTATGTTTGATTAAATATTTAAGATGGTTTATTCTTATTGTAAGAAACAAAACGTTGCTGTTATTATTCAAATTTATGTCTTGTTTGATAAAGGTTCGACCACTTCTTTCTAGGTTATTAACTAAGACTAGCATAAATACACATCCTGAGCTATAAATAAATGTGATCTTGATGTTAAGAGTTGAAAATAAGGGTATTATTTTGTTACTTTATATAATGTTTTATCCACTGCCGATAAGAAGCGGTGGTTGTGTTACCGCTTGACCATTATTGAGTCAGATGACTTAATTTAATTGATCAATTTAATAAGATTTTTTTTCAGTTTTGATACATATATTTCAAGAATCATGAGTGTTTAAAGCCGGAAAAATAATGTATGCAACTTGCATCTTGTTATAATGATTGCTGTTTTCAGGGTATATTTGTCTCAATATATTGTGCCTTATTCTTTCTTTTTGGGTCCTGTCGACAAAATTAGCCTTTAAAGTATTCTAAATATGAAGTTAACCTAACATTACCATTTAGATAACAAATTGATGCTATGAATATATAACAGAAAAGAAAACAAAGTTTAATTGACATATGTTATGTTCTCTAAATTAATATAAAGTTTAGCATGAAACAATATAAAATCAAACCTGTACATTTTAAGCATAAATTTCACATTTTGGTAGTTTCAAATACCTGTTTTCATATTCTATGTGACTGCAGTGAGTTTTACCATAATTTCGACCTTGGATGATAAAATTGTCCATCGAAATTTTATCCTGACAAAATATCAAAATACATAACAAAAACTATTTGAACAGTATGTAAAAATTGAAGGGAAACATAAAAATAATCTGTGCATGTATCTTTGGATCTTTGATACAAAATATGAGTCTAATATATTTACAGTTCGCAACATTTGAAAATATCGAAACGAGCACAGATGAGGACGGCAAAGCAAATGAAGATGTGGTATGTATCTATACTTTCAAACCGTGCAAGTTTATCAGATAAATGTCCTCTTCGAGTCACTGTGGTGGTCGCGAAAGGCAGTTCTCTTTAGTATTTTCCTTGTGCGACGGAAATAATATGCAGTTGTGGATATAAATAGATAACTTAATTTGTAACTATGGGTGTTTAAATTGTCCAGATTACAATAAATGAACGTGTGTGAATTGTGATGATAAAGTATATAGTATCTGAATCTAAGTAGACTTTTTTCATCGTAAATTTCTAGTATAAAACAATATTGACTATCCTGTATCAGCAAATAGCTTAGCCAATAGGAAAACCAGAGTCACTGACCGCCTAGATATATTTTCGCTGCAAAACTATTTTAATAGAGTTATAAGTATATATTTTCTAGAGATGTTTTTCTGGCTTCAGGAGACAGGCCTTCAAAAGGGGATGAAAGTCGAAGCGGAGGACACCGCTAACAAGCTTGTTTGTTGTGCGACTATTCTAGAGTTGAAGCAAGAAAAAATCAAAATAAGATTCGATGGCT
>LQRL01164891.1:33515-44266 GCA_001703475.1 Hydroides elegans
CCAAGAAATGGAAGTACCATTATGCCCTCCGAAAGGTGCGAAAAGGCGAATTTCCGTTCCGTTTTCCGTTTAGCATTTTCTTTATTTCGGCCTTGGTTTGTCTCAAACATGGTTTTGTTTGTCCAACACATGTCTCACTGCATTGATCAGGATTTTTAGCTTATATATCAGTTGTTTATTCTAACATAAGGCTGAAAACTCTATGCTAGATATGGGTTTTTGGAGGAATTTCCAACCATTTGAGCACTCATAGTGCTTCATTTGAAATATGTTTGGATAATTCATAATTTGCCGTATTTGCCTTTATTTGAATATTAAACTATTTCAATATCCTATTTCTTCAGACTGGAGCGACGTGGATGGTTTTACCTGGGAGGAGTATCTAACGGAAACAAACTCAAAGCCTGCGACATCCAGCGAATTCCGATTCGTAAGTTCATTTAGAAACTTTAAAGAATGGTTATATCGACGGATAATTCAATTTTCACCGTTGAACGAGAAAACATTTCATTATTTTCGTCTGTCTGTTCATTCTTCTTAAATATTTGAACATTTGTAGGCCCCCGCTCTCTAAAATGAGGGAGCCTCTACCAAAATCCGGGGACCCGATGAAGTAGATTTATATGTAGGAGGATCGAAGAAGTCGGGGACCTTTGGGGCCCCCACCTTAAAAACTGGGGAGTCATTTAGAAAATACGGAGGCCCATGGCCTCTTGGCCCCCGTAAGTTTCGAGACCTGTGTCCAGCGCTTTGAGTCAAACAAAATCTGTAGGTTAATCTCGAAAAATCGCCAAAATAGTCAAAATGACGATGTTTTAGTACGTGTGACCGAAAGTTGAGATAAAATGTGTCCGAAAATGTCAAATAGCGAGACTACAATTATAGCGCCTAGATTTGACCCTTGCACTTAGGCTTTAGTGATGTTTAGGCTTTAGAGATATAGTCTCCAACTTTTTCTGGTCCGAATAAACTATTTGTAAAACACGAGCAGGTCCGAACCCTTAACTCGAAAGGGTACGTTTTTTGTTGCAAATTTTAAATATATTTTCTATGAAAACCGCTATTTTTGGTCAATTTGAAAACTTCCGGTCAGGTGTTTTTGAAATGGTAAAAAGACACATTTACGGACTAAGACCTTTCATTTGAGCCTATAACCAAGTCTCTATGACCTTCCGTCCAAAAGTCCTAGCTCGTACAAGCTCAAGTCTTGAAAAAACGCTTTTTTGGCTATTTTGGCCAATTTGACAACTTTCGGTCGGGTGTTTTTCACCTAAATGGTCAAAAGACACATCTAGGAACCAATACCTTTCATTTGAATCTTTAACCAAATCTCTATGACCTCTCGAAAAACCGCTATTTCAGGCATTTTTGCCAATTTGACAACTTTAAGTAGGATGTTTCTGACAGAAATGGTCGAAAATGCACATCTGCGGACCAGAACCTCTCATTTGAGTCTATAACCAAGCCTATATGACCTTCCGTTCAAAGTCCTTTCCCGTACAAGCTCAAGTCTAGAAAAACCGCTATTTTTGGCTATTTTGGCCAATTTGACAACTTTTGGTCGGGTTTTTTCTGACCGAAATGGTCAAAAGGCAGATCTACGACCCAAGATCTTTTATTTAAGTCTATAACAAAGTCTCTATGACCTTCCGTTCAAAATTTTAGCCCATACAATAACGAGTCTTTAAAAACCGCTATTTTTGGCTATTTTGGTCCATTTGAGAATTTCCGGTCTGGTGTTTTTGACCGAAATGGTCAAAAGGCCCATTTATACAACCAGACCTTTCGTTGAAGCCCACTCCCGAGTCTGTCCGACGTTCCGTTCAGAAGTTCTGGCCTGTATAAAGAAGTATGATGTACAGACGGACAGGCAGACAGACGGACAGACAGACAGACGGACAGACGGACACTCCAAATCTTTAGGCCCACAGCCTTTTGGGTTGGGGCCCAAAGATTAGAAATATTAAGAATATATCTTCAGGTCCAGAGCTTTAACTCAAAACCAAACTTAATGCCATTTCATGATGAACGACAGACGAATACAATGACAGCCAGACACTTTAAGTCTGAAAACCTTAATTAAAAGGCTATCCCTAACAATTACATTTTGAGTGGTTCTATGTTTAAGTTTTATTTCAGATACCAAATATTTGTTATAATGGTAGCTCGTTGCACAAATTTGATGATATATCGATTCAATTTGCCATTTGTCATAATGTATAATAACCTATTGTATAATAACCTATTTTTTTCATTTTTAGGAAGAAAAACGACGCACAAAAATTAGGCTGGCCAGAGGTAAAATTGGTGCGGCAAAGAAAGAAAAGAAGAAAAGCCGAAAATGAAACCAATATAAACATTATGTAAAATTATGTTGCCCTGCAGCAACTCAAAATCGAATAATCTCAGGTTAAGCGTTACTTATTTCGAAACTAAGTAAATGTAATTTTGTTTTCATGTGATTTTAAATGCTTTGACTTTATTCAATCTTTTTTTCATTGATATCTAAAATAATTTCAGTTTTTTTTTTGCCTTCAGCTCATGATTGAAATTTATCGTCGTAGATGTTAAATGAGGTTAAGAAAAATACAAATATCGTGTTTTTATTGTAGTCATAACCAACTGTAAAAATGGTTTTCGTGTTTAGTCTATTTGATTTCCATTATCCAGATATAAATGGTTAATTTGACTGTGATTGTTTATTCTGTCAACTTTTTGTAAGACATCTGTGAAAGTACGTTTTGAATTGTTCCCAAACAGGTTTTGTACAAATAACTGATTGATAAAATACAATAAAATGCATTAAATAGCTTTGATTTGTTGTTTAAAAGTCTGAATTTACTATTTGTAAATTTTAAAGACTTCGTTTATTCAAAATAAACTGTTTCTCATAGAACGAATTCAGAAAATACAAAGGATATGAATATATATCTTGGGAGGGCCGACTGGCCAATGTAACGTTTGAAATGTCGAAACACAAACATTTACTAAAGTTTGATACGTAAAAGGAAAAACAACTTGAGAAGGCATTAGCAGAGCATGGGTCAGAAAGGTCAAAGATAAACAGTTGCGCGCCATTCTTTCATTTCATGATAAACGTTTTTTTTCATGAAAAACATCAAACATACAACATTTCAAATGTTAATCGATAGCCACAGAAACGATAAACGTTAAACAGTAAGCGCCAAACGCTTAACAAAATCTGCTTACATGTGTGAGTGATGCATAGCACATTATTATGAGTGTTGATTATACCCGTTAGAATGCCTAGGCAACCGGGTAACAAACCTAAAATTACAAAAAGAAGTGTTTAAATGAGTAAAATTTTATATAAAACCCCTTAATCTGCGACTGGAAATTGACTAAATTCGGTTGAAAATAAATTAACACACATCGACCATTTAGCCGCTTAAATTTTAGCCCAACATTGAGTCTCTTAGTCTATTCGTTCTCGAGACATCGTCGAAGACAGTAAAAATGACTATTTTCGCGCATGCGCGACCGGAAGCTGACCCGATTCGCTCAAAATCATCAAAAGACATATCTAAAGGTCGGCGCTTTGATCCGAGCCAAACATTTAATCTCTGAGCCTAGTTGTTCCGGAGATATCTAATTTATAAAGAAAATATATTTTCGCGTGTGCGCGACCGAAATAGATAGAACGAGGTCAAAAACATCAAAAGGCAAATTTAGAGATCGAGACCTTTCATTTGAGCCAAACATCTAGACCGATCTGTTCTCGAGTTATGAAGATTACCAAAAACACATGACAGACAGACACCTCAAGACTATAGGCCCCAACCGATAGGTTTTGGACCCTATCGGTTGTAAGATAGTATGTAAGATCCTCTGTTTAAGGTTTATGTTCTTACATAAAAAAGGGACGGGACAGTGGACCCATCCGACCAATATACAAAACGGTTGACGCTGCCATTAAACGGATGTATAACGGATATAAAGCATTCAGTCAATAGAGAGTGTGTTAAATGCATGCACATACCGCATATGTCCTGTTTATATTCGTATTCTAATACCGCATAAGAAACCCCGGTTCCTATACGCATATGGCATATGAATCCGAATTGTTTGTATACCTATATTGCATATGAATCAGTGATAACGTGTTGAATATTATCATGACCAATCATTCTAGTTGCCTTTATCCTGGCTAGGTATATGATGTGCAAGGTGGATTTGAGCACTGTCCCACATTTTCCGGATAAAATAAAAAAGCTCTTTCAGCTTTGTTATTTTCAGTTTACTAATTTATCAAATATGAAAAACTTATCTATAATCATCCATTTTCGCAAAATCCAGATGTTGACACTCCAACATTCACACGTACACTCTAAATAAGTTGTTAATATGCACGATATAAACGTGAAAAAATCATTCGTTCGCGTTTTATTTTAAACCGATATTTTATATAAAATGGCGGTGAAGTCAGCATCCGATTTAGAGTCGTACCAAACCTTTTTCTCGGTGCACGATTTCAGTGCGAACCGGTGCGTCCCTAATCCTGACAAATATACTCAAAAACCAATATGTTTTGTGCATGCAGTTGTTTTTCTATATAAATTATTTGTTCATACCATTATTCATAAAATCACACATGATTTAACATAATCATTTACATGCAAATAAAACACTACCAATAGGCCAAAAGGGTCATAGTTATTCAATAAAGAAAAGTTGCGGATTAGAATTCTACGTCGGCTATGTAAAAAGGAACCCCCTCGAGCTCTCCATAACAAACAGTGTAACTCGACAAAAAGTTCATCAACTCCTTGTTTATACAGCATTTCTGTCATTTTTTTGTCCATAAAACATAAGCTTTAAGATGATCCCCACCACATTATACTGTAAATCAATTTAAATAGATTAGAAGGCATGGATGCACTTTTTTGCACATATAAAACCCTATGGAATACTTTTACGGACAAAACCTATGTTTTTCGTTGAAACCAAAAATCGGTTGATACCAAAATGTTCGGTTTCAACAAGACTCTTTTTCGTTGAAACCAAATGTATTTCGGTTAAGACCAAATAATCTTAGTGCTTAAATCATACTTTTAGCTCAATATTTTCGTTTGTAATAACGTGTTATTTACATTATATCATTCTACAAGTGAATAAATTTATTTCGCTATTGATATAGTTGGAAATTAGGAAGATAAAATGGTTGAGACAGCATTTAGTTTGTTTCAACGACATTTGTTTCCAGAGATGTGGGCATTTGTAAATGTTGTTTTAAATAAATACTATTGGTAAAAACCCCAAAGCTCCTATTAGGCTTCCATGTCAACAAAATATGTTATAAACAAAATATGCACATAAAGATAGCTATTTTTGTGAGTCAGATTTATTATGATTCATTTTAATAAAACTTTTAAATATGAATAATGATCAATCCCTCCCATCCCTCCCATTCCATCCTGTATGAAATACTCGATTACCATCGATTACAATCAAATGAAAGTTGGTATTCAAGAACCTATCCTGGTTAGACATTTTAACATTGCAGGAAGGTGCTCCATTGAAATACATAAAATACATATTTATACAATGTATAAAAGTGATAAAAATAATTGAATTTGTTCTTTAGTGTTTCAATGAAATAAATATATATGATAGCAGTCTATTTTGGTAGATCAATACAACCGAGTATGATCTGAGTTGTCGCAAAAGCATTTTGAGGAAAGTTGACAAACCACGTGAAATTACTGAATACCACATTTTGAACCGTATAACCACTTGATTGTTTCATAGCAATACATGTCATGATGAAATAGAGGGAGGGGATGATAAGTGTAGTGTCTAATTATTTTGCAACAAAGCAATAATTTGAACAATACAATAATGATTTTTTAAAATGTTATATCTGTATATGGAATCTACCATTTTAAGGTTAGATAGGTATCCAATCCCGAGCATATATCGCATACGAATGAAGGGCACCTCATGAGACAGTTTACAAAACCTGGTAAAAAACACTTTAAAACATTTTTTAAATTACAAACAGAAGAAAAATAATGTTTATATTGAACAATAAAGTATTGCAAAGTGTTCACTTTTTCCAAGCCAGCTGAGCTGTTTATCATTTTTTAGCCAGCTCGGAACAAAAAGGAACACCTTTTGCGAAAATTGAAATGCTGAATTTAACTAAATTACCTATCATATATTGCAAATAAGAGTTTAATAGATTATTGCAAGCAAGTTTCAATCAATATAGAAAATAATATTCTCACTTCTCATTATGAAAAACAAGAAATTATCAAAATAGGTGTTCCTCAAACCGCTCAAATCTGCCAGCTTGAAAATATTTTCTCACTGTTTCCAAGCCAGTTGGAATTTGGTTGGAAACACCTTTTTGGAGGAACAGCATGTGCGTATTAAAAATGTATATCAATATATTCATATATGTAAAGCACAAATACAAATTTGTAATAAAAATAAGTGAAGGCTCCCTTCTAGTTCTGAATTGTAACATTTCTGGCTTCGCTCCTGAGTATCGATTGCTTCAACAACTTACAGCTTTGGTTATAACCACATTTTGAATTGTTGAAGCCAGAGATCTTTGCTTCAACAGAAAAAATCGGTTGAAGCAAATATTTTGGTTTCAACGAAATTATGAGTCGGTCTTAACAGAGTTGAATTCGGTTTAAACGAAAACCATGTTGGCTTAACCGATTATCAGTTGGTTTCAACAGAACTGCGTTTGGTTTCAACGAAAACGAGTTTTGTCGAAACCAAAATTTTGGTTTAAACCGTATTTCGGTTAAGACCAAAAACAGTGTTTATGTCCGCAAAAGTATTCCATAAAACCCCGTTATAAGAGGCGCCTTTTTGCAATTTTTACAGCGATCTTAAAAGCGTTCTAGATAACTGGCGCGGTGTAATTGGAGTTTGATTAAAACAAAAATCAATATAGTTTAACTGTGTGTAGATGCAGGTCATCAAAGACAATCATATGCAGTCTGTCATAAGGGATACATATCGAGATACCTTCTACAGTAGTTGACAAGCGAACGACTTTTAAAAGTTGGATTAAAAGGAATTCTTAAAATGACTCATCTAGGTATGAAACATAAATTTGCAGCTTAAATTATCAAATAGTATTCCTAAAACCATAAACTTAATTATTTGCTTGCCAGCTAGGTAAATCAGAAAGTTGTTGCCAGCCAAACGTTGCCAACAAGAATAAATACTCTTCAATATTTCATGCCCTTTAAAAGTTAACCAAATTTCGTTTAGTTTCATATGTTTCTACGCCTTATTCGCTAAAGAGAGGGCTAATTTTGTGTAAAGTTATTTTAATTCTATGTACCTGATTTCTTGAAATGAAACTACGTGATATTGTTAAATCTGTTCTGTTCTGTGAAATGTCAGAACGGAGAAATCCCAGCAAAACCGATATTTCATAGTATAAATGACTGGGAACTCCAGTTTCTATGCGTTTTCGAAAGATGTTTCGGTAAAGTGTTGTCTTATTCGTCTAACCACTGGATCAAAGGGGACTGATAACCCCAGTTGTCCCTTTCGATTAACGGATCACTAAATTTAAGTTATCTTGTTCATCCATGTATTCCAAGAATTCTTACAAGTTTGACTACTGTATTATTCAAAACTAAGTCTATATGGGCACCTAATAATTGATGTTATGGCCAAATTGCCCACGTACATGACATTCGTAAAATCACTTACGTACTGTTCAGAATATTATTAAATTATTGAATGCATGGTAATTGTATCTCAAAAAGTGAGCGAATGTGTTGTACAGGTAAATGTATGTTCACGTTTAATTATTTTAATTCTAGCAGGAGTACCCAGCGATTTATTCGGTGAAATATCTATTCTTCTGGGATATCTTCCTTGCTGTCATTTTCACAGAATAGAATAAATATTAAAATTTCCTTTTTGTATTATGTAAAAAAATAAGGTCTATAAAATGCAATATTACATGAAGTTAACTCAGTTTTGAGCAAATTAGGGCTAAAATATGGGAATTTACCAATTTTAGTGAACTTTCAAATGGGTATGAAACATTGAAGGGTAATTATTTTTGCTGGCATCGTTTTGCTGGCAACGATTTTGGGGTTTTCCTGGCTGGCAAACAAAGAATATAGTTTTTACTTGAAGGCATGATATTTCACCACTTTAACCTGCAAATGAATTCGTTTCATAACAAAATAAGTTGTATTATACACACTTCTAAAAATCTTTAGTTGGGTACTCCTGTTCTAGTTTTTTGCATTTTGATTTGCTCTTGGTTTAGGTAGAGTCTAGAAGTCTAATCATCTTTCTAACTAACATTATTTTTTTTTAGAAAATAGACTGTCTAATATGGAGAAATTTTTATGTACATTTAGAGACACTTTTGATTTGATCAATTTGAATATTACATGATTCTGTATTTCTTCGTCCCGACGCGTGGACAACGTTACATCATAGCGCGACGTTCCAAGCCTAAGAATGACGGCTTTTCGACGTAGGTATGCAACATAGCGAGCGTGGTCTGCCACTACTATACATGTATAGGTCCAAAGACGTGTTCTGTGCTGGATAGTCACGTCCTTACGTAACATAGCTAGCGCATATCGAGTAGGATGTCTTCCATAATAATTATATTATAAATATAAAATTTAAATATGGAGAAATTTTTATGTACATTTAGAGACACTTTTGATTTGATCAATTTGAATATTACATGATTCTGTATTTCTTCGTCCCGACGCGTGGACAACGTTACATCATAGCGCGACGTTCCAAGCCTAAGAATGACGGCTTTTCGACGTAGGTATGCAACATAGCGAGCGTGGTCTGCCACTACTATACATGTATAGGTCCAAAGACGTGTTCTGTGTTGGATAGTCACGTCCTTACGTAACATAGCTAGCGCATATCGAGTAGGATGTCTTCCATAATAATTATATTATAAATGGCATGTAAGCCCAATTTCAATATGATTTTGTTTTCCATATATAACCTACATATATATATATATCAATTTACTTCAACGTGTTTGATATAAACAGGAAACTCAATAATGAACTCAATATGTTTGTTTTATCACTAGATTTTTATTTACATATCACAGTCATACTTTTTTAAAACAATATCAAAAGTATACACGCATTTCAAAATATCGTGATATACTTTCATATGATATACAATTCTATGAATTCTTCAATTTTATTGGTTTTATTTTATATGAAGGATGATACCATATTTTAGATAAGTAAAAAAACGATTGTGTTTAAAACTAAGCATCATTTTAGTATTACAGAAATAAAGTTAGTTTCTGTTTTTGAAAACATAAACTGTTGTACATTTGAGTGCATCAACGTAAAGAAATGAGACTAGTAAAATGTAAATAATAAAACCAATACGATGTTACTCATTTCAAACTTCCTATATAAACATAATACAGTGCTTCGATAGACATATTTGATATTTCGTGGACAATTCTACAAAATCTAAGCTTAGAAGTATAGCACATGATACAGGATAATAGCACCTAGAGTAAAAAAAAACTAACAAAAAAGCCTCTTTTAATAGAGTCGATTAAAATGAAAATAAAACGCGCTCTCTTGTCAGCATTAACGCTTAATAGGAAAGTGGGTTGAGGCACATTATTTAAGTTAAAAAAAAACATTTATACAAACAATAACAAAGTCGGCTTGAAAAGGAAACAATATATAAAAGCACCAAAAATAGTTTATTGGTATTGATGGTAACTACAAATACACCACGGAACGCTTTGCTTAGTAATATCACCAACAATCATATCTTACTACCTAGATAGAAATAAAAAACACACCCCACCGCCACCCCACCCAACAGAATCAACGCAAACGCAGCCGCTCCCCAGTCCTTCTCCGACTCACTATAATACTCCGCGGAGCAACAAAACTGCGCACACGAATGCCCGCAGCACTTCTTCAAATCCCTATGTTCAAACGACAGTGGGCAACTAAACGCGCCCATTGCCGTTCCATTGTTGTCTTTCACTTCTACATTGTAGCACACTTTCGCAGAGTCCTTTCCCTCTATACCATCCTTCATATCATGGAATTCCTCTGTGTTCACGTGTACCCAGTAATTCAGGTAATTGTCCAAATAATAATCTAGATCTTCGCCATCGTATGCGCTTGATACGGAGTCCTTGTTGCATTTGACTTTGCTCTGTTTGACGGGGTTGCTTGGGATGGGAGTGTAGAGTTCTGGAGCGTCGGGGTCTTCTTGGTTTAGGTAGCTGCCGCCGCGGGTGTCCACTTCAACTGTGTAAATAAATATAAATGAAGGATTATTATTTAATACGGAGTAGAAGGAGATAGAAGGAGTATATATTAAAAGGATTGTTTGATTTTAATACAAGCAATTTTGTTGTCAAAACACTGGAACTCTCTAGATTGTAATAAATAAGTGTCGATTAAACCGATGTTATTATGAAATATGCATTGGAGAGAGACACTGTAAAACGTTGCTTAAGAACATCGTTTCTGCGATATCGCGGCGTCGGCAAAGGGTATAGACTCTTCATTACGTATACGTATAGACATGGTGGTATTTAGTGTATTACATGTGTAAAACATTATGCTTCTTAACCCGGAATGTTTCAGTTGACTATTTGAAAGCTATTGAAAAATTCGCTATTTGAGCCGAAGACTACTATAATTTATAAATATCATGCAAATCAAAGGTAAGATCAAAGATAAGATTTCAAAATGCAACATGTGCAATGTTCAGCT
>LQRL01164934.1:14547-32352 GCA_001703475.1 Hydroides elegans
ACTGACACTCAATTTTGAAATGTGTGGCGGGGCTGAGAATTCTACAACGGTAAGGAATAAGAAATGTTGGATAAGATTATCTCATACCTTGTTTTGATCCGCCGTTTTGTTGCATTAATCCCAAATTCAGTTAGTCGCCTAATAGTTTAGTCAAAATGTTAAACAAAAACCAGACACATGGTTGATTATGTATATAAAATATGTCTGCTAAATTGGTTATGATGATACAATATAAATACGATTGTTTGTTTATAAATTAAAATATGTTTATTTATAATTGTAATCCATATGATTGATTACAAATTGATCATACGTGTAATGTCGATGCATCAAGACACATTTATATATAACAATATTTTATATATCTAAATAATTGAAATAACTTTTACAGGCTGAAGGTGATGTAACACAGCGTTTCGACGTGGTCGTGCAATATGATGACCTGCTTGTCACGGATACTGATCACGAATTTATTTTCAACTGTATTATCAAAAAGACAGATAGTATTGTGGCAAATGAAGACACAGATATACCTATCGACAAGTAAGAAGGCAAAACATATTCGAAAGGAACACTGGAAAAAATGTTTTGTAGGGTTTTTTTATAAAACAAATTATGGATTATTATTCATAATTTGGTATTTCAATGCATTTGTGCTTAACTGTCTGTCCCAACCTCAACCTCATTAAGTATTAAATACACATTTCATTATTATTCATGATTTGATATTCAAAACTATTCATTGCTAACTTTCAGAAGCAATCCAAAGAAGCATACTTTCAATACTTTCAATACATATATGCTTGAAATTATTTGTGTTTTATTTTTAGTGAGGCTCCGTTACCACAAGAGGAACTGACACAGGAAGTGCTTCCGGTAGATGTTGCCCTTGTTCTGGCAGCCGATGACTCACCTATCGATGGTCCCGTTCGCATTGGTACACTTTGCAAGCTCAAGATGACGCTCCTTGGAGGCGATGGTTAGTTAAAAAATATGCATATTTCGTTTATAAAACAAAGTGTAATCGAGATAAAAATATAAACAGACATCAAATTATATGTGTGATTGACAAACTTTAATGTTAATACCAATATCCTAATCGCAGTCAGCAGTTCTTTCTATTTATAACAAGTACAATCATGCTCATATAAGACCAATAACTTTGAATTGTGTTGAATTACGAAATTTACAATGCAACCTTACATTTTCTATTTTTTCAGTGTACGACTCATTCCGTGTCGAGTCGGTGGTTGTGCATAATGGTCAAGACACAGAGAGTATCGAATTTGTAACGGGAAAGTATGTTAATTATATCTACCATCGTAACGGAATTGCTTATTTATCTGCGCAACTTACGTTTGATAATTTTGCATAACAACAAATAGCATTATTGATTAATCCAAATGTGTAACCTTTTGGGTGAATGTGGCATATCAAGGACATTTATGTTCCCGGTGTGACATATAACACACATTATTGCATTGAATTCAATATATTAGTTCTGCAAATTCAGTGTTTTATTTAAATTTATACATTCATTATTAATCTGATATATTTCAGCTGCGTCTCTGATATAGCTGGCAGAAATGGAAAGAAAATCGTCACCGATTTTAGTGGTGACGTTTTCACTGAAATGGCCTTGACATTCAAGCTGTTCAAATTCCGTTTGACTAATCAGCTGGCTTTTCGTATCAATGTGAAGCTTTGTAGAGGCACTGGTGGATGCAATGCAACTGTAAGTCATTGCAAATGTTATAAATAAAGTGTATTTACCTGCATTTATGGTAATTATAACTTTTAAAACCCAAATAATATGCAACTGATTGCATATTTTGTTTCACTAGCTAGTATTGATATTGAGATAGGTTTATCTTTTTAAATCTATTTTTTTCAGCATATGTATGTGTGTTTCTTTTGCCTTGGAATATTACTTATGATTTGTTCCCTATTGTTGATTTTAGGAGTGTGCGAACACCCAGTTTGAAGGTTTAGGACGTAAACGTCGTGACGTAGAAACACCTGATGTTAACGATAAATTTGGTGAAATCAGCACTGGTGTACAGGTTTACGGGCCTGGTGAGGAAGAAATTCAGGAACAAGAATATAGAGGTAAAATATGAATAACTCATTTTTTTCTAATTCATACTGCAAGATTAAGCTATATTTGCTTCATATTGCTAAACGCGTTAATTACTTAACACTATGTTGAAGTGTAAAACTAAAATGAGGCAATTAATTTAATTAAATGATTTATCTTTAAAATATTATTTTACTGAACCAATATTTGCTAAGTTGCTCCACAATTTATAATATCCTCTTTAATATAATCGCATGACTTTGTTTGCCAGACTCACCCATGACTTACATTAAAGAAAGTCCCGATATAAACGAGTGCTTCCAAAACGCCGGCATCATTGTTGCTGTGCTGATGACATCCATAGTCGGCATTTTGTGCGGAGCTGCTGCTGTTTATATCATAATGCGCATGCGTCGATCAAAGAAGGAAGTGATGTTTGACAACAATGGTTGTGATAACAAAGGATATAATAACAAAATATAAACATCATTTTGCGCGCTGATATATAGACAATTTAGTATTTACAATTTAGATGTGATGTTTGGTTGAATATATTTCATCTGTATATACTAGATATTGAACAGTGTATGATAATTGATTTTTATTATAAATGGGAGAAATCAGACTTTAGCGATGGAAAATCTAATCATAGAGATTTTTTATGAATATATCATTAATCCATAGCGTGCTATTCTGTATAGTTTTATAGATTGCTTTCATTTTGTTTTATGATGAATATACATTATCATTTTAGGGGTTTATATAATAAAGTATTTTTGGGAAATGCCATGTTTTATTTCAACCACTCATTTTGTTGCGATATAATCACTAGCATAATTTCAACAAAAACACCAACGGATTAATGTCGAGCTAATTCAAAAGTTGCATTGTTTGTTGAGATGAATTAATACTGGATCGTTTATATTTATATAATATTTTACTAAAAAATATCGGTGTAAAGTTAGGACAAATAACAATGGTGCAATATATTTTCAAATTAGAAATAACATAAAATAACATAAATATAATATCTTTAAATAAAATTAATGTTATGCTTTACACATGTCGCCAAAGCATATACATATCATTCAGTTTACTACTTAACATTAATACAATACTACATTAATTATTAATATGACTGTAATTCCCCTGCTAGTTCTCCATGTACATTCTGTATTGTTTTATCATAATGTGGATGTGATCTTATCAAATCATACACATGTTCATGACCCCTCTTCCAGGCATGATGCGCAGGTGTATCACCATTAATATCCTGTACATTAACATTGACCTTAGCATTCTTCAACAATGTTCTCACATTCTCCATCCTACCAAAATGCGCTGCAATATGTAATGCCGTTAGCTTCTTATTGGTCTGAATGTTGACATCCACACAGGGCACGTTTAGGGCAATCGGTAAAGTAAATTTGTCACGATGTCTAGCAGCGATATGTAAAGGCGTGGTACCGTTCAGATTTGGATGGTTCACCTGGCGTGGGTCTAGGTTGAGTAATAGCTCCATTTTCTCCTACGATATTCATAATGATTATATGATATAACTTCACAAAATGAATATATGTCATTTTCTCATACGACATTAGTAATGATTATATAATATGATTATACGACTTAAATGTATGTCAAAAATAGGATATATAACAACATTGTTTATTTTATATTTAGTAGAACAAAGGTCTATGGCCTAACTATCCTTCAAGCAATAAACCGTCAATTTTGATTTTGTAGTTTTGATAACCAAAAACAGGACATACACATGCCATCTCGTTTATTATTAATTTGAAAATTACTTATCAAGATTACTATGGATAGATTTTAGATAATTTAGTCTTTTATCAACTAATAACAACATAGTGTACCTACTATACATGTAAAATTATCACAAAATATAATTCAACAACGAATCAATATGTTACCTTGTGATCAAGATTGCTGCGACAAGCCTTATGAAGTGGTGTATCCCCGAATCCATCACATATATCCGTCCGCGCTCCTCTTTCTATGAGCATTTGTAAAATTCCACCTTGTGCATTCTCAGTATCCTTTATACAGGAATCATCGGTTGAAGGATCTAACATTTTCGTTACGTTTCCATGAGCCTTAGACATATGCTATGAACATATGTTTCTCTTTCAATTATCCTCGTTGTTTGACATTTAATTGTATTTACAAAGCTCACATCGTAATATATTTTATGAAATATTGTTATATACTAATTAAATGTAAGTCTATAACATTTCAATTCTATTTAGAATAATATTTAACATGCTATTATGATTTGATATAATATATCTTAATAGAACAACTGTACAATGGAACAACCAATTTTCCAAAACTTCATATTAAGCGAATAAAAGTGATCAGATAGGTGTATAAATTATATAGGTATAAACTAAATGCAGTATGCTTGCCGCATTATCAATACAGTATTCACACACAGCCTTAATGACATTATTATGTATGGTGACTACATAAACGATCAATACTTTACCTTGCCATGTCAGTGTGCTATTGTAGCTGCATGGGCTTTGTGTTATCGTGCGCACTTAGATATTTGAGAGACACATTGCTGTAATTTTACAAAAGTCCTTTTAAATGGGCATTTTTATACAAACATGTTCTGTGAATGATATGCAACAGCAATTATTTGACAGTTTATGTATTGTAAAGATTCATTTGTTCTTTGAGTAAATTCATTTGCATACATGTCTGCTCATTCATTTGCGTACACGTACCTGTGTATTTACTACTTTTTATACATAGATGTATGTACAGGTCAAATCTATATCATTTTAGGTAGGTATATATAATATCGCAACAATACACATATGCTTGTAATATGATTTTACTTATTTGATGAAAATAGAAGTGAATGAGATTTGAAAATAAGGCAAAAGTATATAAGAACAGAGAAGCGTATTGTTTATAAGAATTTGTTTGAATCGCTATTTTATTTGAAATTTTAGGACAATATAGATATGACTGTTAATACATGAATGCATAAAGAAAATGAGTAAATGAGTAAGACAATAGGATGCATATGAGAACATCCTTAGATATATTTTCTTGTTTACGTGTTTTTATGTAGTGAAAAGGGTAAAAGGAAGTAACGATCTTTTTGACAACATGTGAGTTCAATATTAGTTCCAAAGCAAGTAAATATCACCAATATTATTGAGTTTTAGAATGAAATGTATTGGTTACTAAATATATACTATCAGATTAATTTGTTGCTTCTAGGAAATGTTAATAACGTTGAACACAATATCTTTGAGGAACAATGAAGGGTATACAGTTTCACCATTTGACACCACAAAAATCTAATCACGGATATAAAAGGCAAAAAGCGTCCATTCTCCTTCACTCCACAAACAGCATTTTACTCCCATCGGGCATTGTGGGTAACTTATTACTTCCCTGATTAAACCGAAAAGGACACTTGGTCATGTAAGCAACAGGCTCCGTAGGAGGGCAATGCTCTTCCCCTATGCACTCAAGTGTCGGCTATACTGAAGTGGCTAGTTAATAAGGGTATAGTGACTGAAATGTGCTCTCCAGTTTGTCAAATCAATAACAGTGTATATATTTAACATTGCGTTTTCTATTCATTCAAATTCTTTTGAAACAATGCAAAGAGTATAAGACTAATATGTATTCTTAGTTAACCCAACATGATGCATATAACAACACAATATATACTATATATGTATTTGCTCAACTACATTCAGTCATGTAATGTTAATAAATCTAAACCACAAACAGGACACATGGGAGGAATTTCCGTTTACTTGTACGTAAGGTGGTTAACTTAATGAAATTTTGCCCTGTGAGTTAATTTTTGTCATGATTTCATTGCTTTCAATAAAATATTTAAATTTTACATTTCAGTGATAGAATATGAATATGAATATCAAAATTTGGTATTTTGAATGATTAATAAAATCAAATAAGCAAGCATCATATCCAATGTCACTTTTAACTCGAATGATGCAATTTATAACAACACAAATGTTCATTGACCAAACCAGTCTTTTGCTTGGCACTATATTGCAAAATGGGCTAAGAGGGACTCGGGTGCTTGTAATTTAGAGGGCATGATTTAGAGGGCACGAGTAAACATGGTGACAGTTTCCTCCTTTTGAGGGCTTTCCATTGCACAAGGTTTTATGTAGATCTTAAATGTGTCACATTAGAGATGACTGTTTCTGAATATGTTGTACACACTCTGGTCTCGTAATGATGTGTTGTCCATTAAGAATCATGAATATATGTGAAGCTAGGAAATCAAAATAATTGAATGGATAACATTATGATAAAACACAACATTGACTAAATGATTCATATGTGTTATTTGTTTGTGACATAGATAGTGTAAACATAAAGATTTCATGTGAATAGTCAATATCGTCCAATAATTATAAAACATTAAATAAATTAAACACAGGAAAAACATGACGGAAATCCAAGCAAAGTACAATCGAAGTGTGAGTTTTACTCCGTCAACTACAATTGGATCAATTGTCCGGAGTGATTCAATCCCAGTGGAAAAGGTGGGTAAACTTGGTTTTTTTTGTGGAGGTTGATAACCAAATCATAGGGTCTTACTTTTCTCTGATTAATTTGGGAAATACATACATTTTAAAAAATCACATTCCTAATGTGCATAATTCTAAAGCATGTAGATTTTTTATTTAAGTAGAGAACACGTATTAGCGTTATGTACTATATATGCATTGAACTATATGTTGGCTCCTATCAATAGAGGTTAAATGAAATTTCTAAATATTTCACAATTTGAATATTGAGTCACTTTTGAAATATCAGTTATTCAAACAATTATAAAATAGTAATCAATAAATAGGATAAACAAACCTAATATAAATACAATACTACTGTCTAGCATTTCCTTCAAGCGGATAGACTAGCATCATGCATATTAATTTTCAGGAATATGACAGTCATCAAAAATATATTAACTTTGATGGAACCATGTAGTTGTTACAGAGTCACCACCAACAATAGCAAGCGTTTTAAATACATTATGTTAAGATACATGCTTAAATTAACATAGTGTTTATGTTGAAGGACTACACTATAATTACTATACTAGTAACACAATACAAGTAATTAATGTAACTTAAATATTTCATTCATATCTAATTACAGTTGGTCGTAATAGAAATTAAATCAGTATTATCAATGCGGTGCTATGAATGCAACATAAATAATGATTGAGCTGCTTATTTTTAATTGCCATTATTTTTTTGTTATTGCCCAATTACCAACGTTATATGGATTCAATTTCAAAATATTTAACTGTGCTGACATAACTTAAGATACCTTAGGATACATATTACGTCCTTATGAGTAAAAATCAATATTAATATTATTAATGGTCGGATAATAACGTTTATTCAAAGAATTCACTTAAAATCGTATGTTTATATATGTGTTTTATGACAGAGGAACTATAATAATATATGTTTAACAAATTCTTTGCATCAACATTTGATATAAAGCTTTTACAAGATGGTCATTATTAAGGCAAACTACAATAGAAGCATCAGTTTTAATCCAACGTTGCCATCAATAAAGAAGATTAAAACATTCTACAAGGTAAGTTGATTTTGTTAAATACATATATACGTTTCAATAAGTTTTTGAATGTACGATCACGAGGGTGTGTGTAAAATAATAACAATTTAAGTATAGCTACAAAGGTTCGAATCGTTATTAGCACTATACTGTAATACTTACAGCTTCGATTAGAACCAATACATGTGCGCTACCAAAATATATTTGCCCTTCCAATACAAAGATATGCTATGACTCGTAAATTGCGCCTCTGGACTGTTTAGAGAAAGGGTTAATGCAAAACAACCCCTGGCTAAAACATAAAACTGCATTTAGATATAGCCATCCTTTAGACTGAGGATGCTGACGCTAAAAAATGCCATATGTATTGGGGATATTAAAACATAGAAAATGTATTTAGTAATAATGCTTCGACATAATACATAACAACTTACATCAGATAGCAGCAATTGATTATATACACATTGTTTACCAGATACCTTTTAACTCGATATAAATAAAATTCAAGAAAATATACTTGATAAATGAAATCAAAAAGAAAAACATACAGTCTATAATAATATCTATATTTGCTTTAAGGTAACATTTGTTTATCTTGTGTTTATTTTCAAAAGTGTTGTGTTTGATCAAGACATTAGATATACACAAGCTAAATTGGTTCGCCCCTGGATTAAATAGTTCGAATGAATAAGTGTCAGTGTAATTTGCCATAAAATAATCCCGAAGAAAATCAATGCCCTGTTAGTTGCTAAGTGAGGTAATGTTTTGAAGCCGCAGCCAGTCTGCCAAGAACAAAGAAAGGTCAATAAATTATTAAATCGCTCAGGTTTATAGCCTTTTGTCACATAATACAACGATGATAATTATCATTTAAACTCACAACATACAGAAGCTGTGTTATTAGTCTGCAGTTATCATATTTTTTTCTAGACGGAGCCGGATACACTAATATATTTAGAATACAATTCGACATTGTTTGTAAAGGAGACAAATGATATAAATCAATTGCTGATTTGATAAATATTTAAGTTGACGTGATGTTATCATGCTTTGTACTAAAGCATAAATGGGAAAAACACGATCCCAACCTAAAACATCTAACAACAATGCAATAAAATAAATAAAACAGTTTTCCCATCTTGTCCTATGCATTAGGCAACTTTTGGCAACGTATTGTGTGCCTATTGAGTTAGTATTGTAATTATGTCATGACTCGTAAGAAGACAGACCATTACAGTGTACGGTAATGGGAATATATCCTCTTGAGAAATTCCCCCTATTTCAGGATGAATGCAGAGCGAGCACATTATTTCTGTCTTTAAATATTGAGAAATACAATATATATATATCAAGAGCAAGGATGGATAAGTAATGATATTGTAACACATTTCTTCTTTTAAAAACTATATTAAGATGTGTTTTATCTGAAACAGATGACTAAGATATAAGTGAATATTATCAAGTAAAGATATTAAAACTGAGCCTAATTTGGAGAGGATAATTTTTAGTTTTCAAAGTTTGATTAATACGTATATATTTAAAGATAAGATTTCAGCTAAAGGAGTAAATATGTCGGTTATAAAAGCAAGTTACAATCGCAGTGTTAGCTTTAATCCTACATCATCCACATGTCAGGTTATAAGGGGTGACTCCGTGGTAAAGGTGAGTGAATAAACAATATGCATTGCAATATGGGTTTTATAGACACCATATAATCATGTGCAAGTGTGTTTTATTTAAAAGTTGAGCTTCCGTATAAAGTTATTTTTTTCCTAGTTTTATTGTGATATTTAGCCCTTGTAACATTTATCTAATTCGAGAATTGATTTATGAATGCAATAACAGGCGTCGTGCATCCACTTCGACTCCCATCGTGCAATTAACATCTACTCATCCTGAATCTTAATAAAGGATTCCCATAGTACACTATACTAATTACATTCATATTTCATAAGCAAGCATAAAATAATATTGGACATCCCCTTACTAGCCAATCAGTTATTATCAATGGAATTGGCCGCTTTATAACCCCTAGTTATCATTGATACTTTCCTTCTATTTTCTATGCTTCCTTTCATATACTGCATTTGCATTTATAGATTGAGCTTAGCCATTTGTAACACCGGATCACAGTTTATTACTATTTGTGTGCTTAAATGTCTTTATTAACTTCAACATCTTAAACATGTAAATGTTGAATAAAAATGGATACAAAATGTATTTAATTTGGGAACTAATTATAATAGACGTGTAAGCTTCAATCCTGTTTCCAAACAAAGGGTGGCATATGATAATAAATTTATATGTATGGCAAGTATAAATGTTGCATGTATCTAAACATTTCTCACTGGAAATGCTATTTAAAACCACAAGATGAAATACGATTACACGTAATTAATAGGCGTTTGCATACTGTGAAATTTAATGAGTTTTGATATGCACACAGGAATATGGAAACTGTTGAAAAAATGAGTAACACACAAACATTTGCTTCAACGCTATTGGTTAAGTAATTTAATACACAAATGCCTTAGTTTATTATAAAACATTGGCCTATTGGTGTATATCACATGATTTAAAATATCATTTAAAACATGATTTAAAACATGTGGCTTTTAGAGCTTAGTATTATAGATACATATAAAACTTATGACGAAATCACCGCAGCAGCATTGATTTCAGATTGTCTGGTGACAAGGCATCGTTATGAATAATCTATATATGGTCCAAAGAGAAGGACTTGGATATTGATTTGCCTTTATTCTGGAAGATAAAAAAATTGTTTAAGCATATTAATATTTCTATTTTGAATTGTTTGAGAAAGTGCATTTAATACGTATATTTAAAAGGGGTAATGACAACTGCATAGTGATTCATTTATATTGGTTTAAGGGTGCGTTCAATAATTATCTTTAAAAACTTTGAAATAAACTCGCCCTTGGTCTTTCATTTTAATCACTTTGAATGTATGAAGATGGGTTTATACGTTATAAGCATTTACTAACTATATCTCTATATTTTTATTTCCTTTGATAAATCAACTCTTCAATAATAAACTAAATTAAATGATTAAATTAGATTGAATGTCACATTTACCTTAGACTACATCAGTATTACTTGAATGAGTCAGCAAATCAGCAAAGACGTGACAAAAACAGTGTTTGAGTATCTGATAAAATACTTGTTTCGTTTTGCTTAATTAAACGAAATTGTTGATCTCTCAACGTACTTGTTATAACTATGTGAGCGAGATATTAACTTATTTATTGCACATATTTGTTGCTAGGATTGACTGATTATTGACCCCAAAACATAGGACATGAGCATATCACTACAAATATAATTATCATTATGTTTGTTGTTGCTTTCAGAGAGCGGTCATTGTACATGTGACATTTCTAAAAATCGGGGAAATCGACACGAAAAAGGAATGCTTTGACGCTGATGTGTTGATTGTTGCAAAATGGCGCGAACCCGAACTTGATAGAGATTCAGATGCGACAGAGGTACACTACAGCTGGTTTCATTCCAATTGTTTACTTATTTACAATCACTTTCTTAAAATGGGTGCTTATTTATAATATTCATAAATGCAATTCTATGTTTAAATGAACTGTGATGTTCAATTGCAATATATAGATAAGTCAGCTACTGACATTCTGCTTCAATTGCGTTTACATACTATGACGCGCGAGTACAAAATATATTTTCTATAGATAAATCAAGATGATATAGACTGGTCGACATTATGGAACCCCAAACTTTACATTGAAAATGTTATCGGCGAACCAAAAGTCACAGCCTCTATTTCACTTGAATATTCAAATGAGAACGAGGCATTTGTGATTGAAAGATGGAGGTGCAAGTCGACATTCCTAGAGAATCTGGAGCTTCTGGAGTTTCCCTTCGACGTTCAGGTAAATCAATTTTAAGAGGCTCTCTATTAGTTTTCTCTAGTGAGTCATACATATAAACATCACCATTCGTAGAATATTATAACATATGTCTATATATAGTTGTGGTATGGACAATAGAAATGATAAATCTATATGTATCTATCGATTTGCTTATTCAGTGACAATGATATGGAAACAGCAGTTTATGTCAAAATAATTCATAAACATATAAATTGAAATATCATAACAGGACCTGTCAGTGAACATAATGTCGGAACTGCATTCTAATGAGGTCCTACTGATGGATGATCCTCAGAACGTCCACCGAATCTACAAGCAGTCCTTTATTGATGAACAAGAATGGTATGTTCATTTTGCTTACAATAAACTAACTGACAAACAATTACTTTTATATAATTTTAAAACTACTGTCAATTATGGAAATCGTTTCAAAAATGAAAAAAAAATGTAACAAGACTTGGTTACAGCTTCATGAGTAAAAAGTATGCACGATTCGACAGTGTAAATATCATATTTACATATTTGTGTAAATAGACTATTTACACAAATCATAAAATTCGTGGTTTATAATTTCATTCGTTTATTTTTCAGTCCAGCTAAAACACATTCTTATTCGAAAGGGTATTCTTTTATAAAATGCATTTAAAAAAAATACATATAATTCAAGTAGGTTTCATTTTGAGTACTATTCATTTTTAGGCATCTTTATAAGTACATTGAGTCCAAGCGCATTGAGTCCAACCAAGACAAAGTCGACCCATCCATCATTCGCCCTTCACTGCTAGTCATGTGCAGAGCAGCAAGGAGACCCGAATATTTTGTGTGGAACATTTTCTCAGTGACGGTAATGCATCGGTATACTAGAAGCAACTGTGTTTGTTTTGAACTTGGAAGCTACAAAAATAGTTGAACGGTTTATATTGAGCTAGCATTTCGATATATACCATTGATTAACAGCAATAATTAGTAAAAACTAGTGTACTAAATATTATATGATCAACCAAATATGATTGTTAGGGCTCACATAAACATACATAAGCCGTTGTTTTTCAAGCAAACTTTCGTGACATATACTATTCGATGTTTATTTTCAAAATATTTTCATGTATTTAAGTGATTTTTGTGTTTCAAAACCTGTAGTTATGAAATTCAATAATTTCCTATTTTATCAATGCGATTAACAACATATGCTTACAATTAATTTATCAATTACATTTCTAATTTTAGTTTCTGATCTCGTGCCTCGTATTTGTGACATTCACTGTACCACCGAAACTGGTTCAGAACCGCCTTGCGCTCAGTTTCACACTAGTTCTAACTGCCGTTGCCTTTAAGTTTACTGTCAACCAGAGCCTACCAAAGATATCGTACCTGACCTATCTGGTAACTCATTTTGTGCAACCAAGATGGTATATTGTTCAATCATTGATTAAATTCTATTTTCATTGCTACACTGCTTGCTAAACCATTGTCCTATGTAATATTTCAAAAACATTTTTATGTGTGTACTACGACTTTGTTGTAATATAACATGTATGAGTAGTAAAATCTGTATATTCAACGCTTTGTATTCCCAGCTGTTTTATCACTGTTTTATCACAGTCGAGGCTATTATCTTTGGCTTGTTTTACTATCGAATTCACAATTGATATTTGTTTTTCTCACACTGATCATTACTACAGGATCGATATATCTTGGCAAACATGGTCCTCATTGCAATGGTAGCCATTTGGCACGGGATTCAGAAAATCATCTGTGGTGTACAATGTGAGACGGATTCATCGCCACAAAATCTAATTGCCTTTGTCGTGCTAGCCAGCCTGTTTGTGATGTATAATATATTCTTCATTGCAAACATTTTGGCCAAGGTATTTGTTATGAATCTTGTCATGTTATCATAATAAGCTATGATTTTGTTACATTTGAATATTTGTTTTAATATTAGCGCTATACCAATATCACTTCAGGAATGCTTTTCGTATACATGTGTTATGTTCTTTTTTTATACAACAATTAATGTTGTCGGACATCCAATAATTAAGATAAAGTGTGATCATACAAGATATTTTATATTTCAGCCATTTAAGAAACGTCGCAGAATGAACAGATTAGAACAAGAGTACATTGTGAGAATTTGATTTTTTTTCAATTTATGGAAGCATATGTTAAATTAATATTGAAATGACAATTAAATAGATAAAAACATTTATATAAAGGAGATAATTTTATGATACATAAAAATATAGGCTATATGTATATGTTTGCTTTCAATATAGAGTAAAACATGATATGTTATGATAAATTGAAAAAAAAATATAAGTACAAAGACAAATTAGGCATATTTCAATGACAAATGAAGCAGCATAAATCGTTCACTCATAAATAAACAACATTTATTATATAGTATATATAGTATATCATATAATTGATTTTGAAGGCAAAAGTGACAGAGCAATCTGGCAAGAAACGGAAAACAAGGTTTTCACTGAATCGCTCCAACGGAAAAGGAAAACGCACGAATGAAACCGAAGCTGCTCTTGTCTAGATATATCTAGGAGACCTGAATAAAAAGATGAAAAAACACATATAAATCTATAAGATCTCATTTTTTATCTCATTTGTTATTTGACAGTTATCAGAAGGTTATCAGAATGATAAACAATACGTTTGAAGTTTGTGTTATAGCTCTTTCTTTAAATAATTACTTTAGATTTTGTATATATTGTGGTTGAAACCGCAGGGGGGGGGGCTTGCGTTTCAAATCACAAATAAAACTAAACTTTGTGTCGTTCCTATGTCTGACTCTCTATATTTTTACCCTTTTAATGCAATTAATATGTGATTTTGTGAATAAGGATTTCAAAAGCAATTATACAAGTTTCAATAAGTATAATTCAGAATATTTAACTAAAACGTCGGAATTATATTGCTGATAATATGCATTTATAAACTTCTGCGAAATTATCATTACATCTTCATTATATTTCATTATATTTTTATTATAAACAAAATCGCAACCATTATAACTGTTTAGTGTAGGGTCAGTCAGCTTTTCCGGTATTTTGATCGGAAAAGGATAAACATAACCACTAATTATGTAAACATAATCGAATCAGGAAGTTTTATTGAAACATTAAGGTTGCATTTCGATTTAAGATACAATTATATTAATTGTAAATTGTGAATTATAAAGGCGTTTTCTATTCCAATAATGGTCTATTGATTGTGAAATATGGATTTGATAAATATGAAAAGAAGACGATCGAACTTCTATCGGCTGAGAACAACATATGTGAAAAGAGTGGACTTTAATCTCTCAGAACCAGAACAATCATACATCAAGAACTCTGATCAAAAGGTAAGTAAACATTTGTCCCTGAACTAATATAATTGGTATTTGTGATGTGTTGACAATACTTAGTAAATTGCAATTGAAGAACAATATAACAGCTCCTAATAACAAAAAAATTATTGACACATTAGTATATCAATTATATTTAGCAAATATTCTCTTATTAGATTATTTTACACAAGACTTAGTATGTTTATTACGGTACAGTTAATGTGTTATTCAAACTCTTGCGGCTTACACTCAACGATATGAGTGTAGAATAGGATGCGGGTATACATGCATTGGTGTTAATTTTGATAGATCTAGAGCGTCTTTGATTATATATGTTTGTTTCGAATTTACAAATCCAAAACTTTTTAAGCACATGATTTCATTAAAGAAAAAGAGAGTTTTATTTATTAATTTAAAAACATATTTCAACTTTATGCTATCAACAAAAATACGAATTAAATTACCAAAATCGTAAGCGTTAACACACCTATTTTGAAATATTGATACCTTAGCAATCACAACGGAAAAAGTAATGTGAGATCGTTCACATATACAAAATGTAATTAAAATTGAAATGGATGTCAGTTTAAGTGAATACAAATGTGTAATGTAAGCATGTTACTGAACACTGCTCATTAGGGACGAAATTTAACAATAGTGTCAATATCTCTAAACAACTTGATATTTAGATCAGAGTCTGGTCTCTATTTATATATTTATCATGGTTATCTTTAATTTACAAATCCAAAACTTTTTAAGCACATGATTTCATTAAAGAAAAAGAGAGTTTTATTTATTAATTTAAAAACATATTTCAACTTTATGCCATCAACAAAAATACGAATTAAATTACCAAAATCGTAAGCGTTAACACACCTATTTTGAAATATTGATACCTTAGCAATCACAACGGAAAAAGTAATGTGAGATCGTTCACATATACAAAATGTAATTAAAATTGAAATGGATGTCAGTTTAAGTGAATACAAATGTGTAATGTAAGCATGTTACTGAACACTGCTCATTAGGGACGAAATTTAACGATAGTGTCAATATCTCTAAACAACTTGATATTTAGATCAGAGTCTGGTCTCTATTTATATATTTATCATGGTTATCTTTAATAAAATCGAACTGTAGACTTTAAATGAATCTATTTGGTGTCTGAATGGAATCATGAATAATCTTTCCAAAACAATAAATTTGCTCTTTTCATACGGTTATAAACCTTATATGTCTATCACGCATTGATCCATAACACAATAAAATAATGCTATCAATAATAAACATATGTTAGATGAGATGTGAGATTAGTTTTTGTATCATACAAATACTCCAATAGCAAACGCTCGATTTTTAAAACTCACAATTTTCATTTTAAATACATCCGAATCGCATTGAATTTTGGCAATTACTTAGTATGTTCTATATCATGTATTACAGCGAACGGTCATAATCCACGTAACATTTCTCAAGATTGGTGAAATCGACACCAAGAAAGAATGCTTTGATGCTGATGTGCTTATTACGGCAAAATGGCGAGAACCAGAGCTAGACAGAGAAACGGATATTGCAGAGGTAATGATGAATAACGATCATTAAAAAACACAATTTATAATCAAGAAATCTGATTTATTCTGTATTACACTAGTGACAGACATATCAATATTGTGATGGTAAATGACGAAAGAAATGATAAATTGAACATAACGACAATACAGATAGACCACTTGATTTGGTAAATAAAATAAGTTTGAGATACTTATCATTTTAATCAATATAATACAATGGTAAGGTATTTTCTCCTATATACTGTCAGTTTTTACTGGCTTCATTAAAGTCTGTAAGGAATAATAAATGTTTAATATTTATTTAAAACCATGGATTTTCGAGTATTTAAGCCAAATAAAGATATATACATGCATATTTAGTTAATATTTCGATCCATATTGCTTTTTCATATAGATCAATCCTGACGATATTGACTGGTCGACTTTGTGGAACCCTAAGCTCTACATTGATAACGTGATTGGCGAACCCAAAGTGACTGCGTCCGTATCCCTCGAGTACTCCGAAAGCAATGAAGCCTTTATGGTTGAACGCTGGAGATGTAAATCAACATTCATGGAAAATCTGGAGCTGCTCGAGTTTCCGTTTGACGTTCAGGTACTGCTTCCAATGTATTTGACACTCATGTGCATTTATCAAGGTTACATAATAACTCGGTTTAAGACCTGAATCCTATTTTTTATCTGGTTTTCTGAATGTTAATAGGAGTGCATATACATCATTGGTTGTAATTTTGAGCCTGATAATATGCGCGCATTCAATATTGAACAGCGATACAATAACATGTAATATATTTCAATTCTACAGGATCTATCTGTGAACGTCATGTCAGAGCTTCATTCGAATGAGGTTTTGCTCATTGATGACCCAAATAACGTTCATCGGATCTACAAACAATCTTTCATTGATGAGCAGGAATGGTAAGCGACATGTGTAACAAATGTGTGCTTTAACTATGTGATACATTATATTATTTCTATTTAAACAAATCATGCTCCGTTTGTCTTTTCGAATGATTTTGTTGTTGAAAACCTCAATGTATGTTAACACTGCCAATAAATCAGTAACCATAAAAACAGAATCAGACTGGAATGCCATCATATATGTTTTTTTTTTGCTTTTCATATCATATCATGTACATCATATCACATTATTATTATTATCATTATTCATTTTTATAATCAAGTTTTAAATAGCGCATAATAAAAAAAGCCGTTAAGTTCTATGCCCATAAAAGTACTCATAAGTCATCATTTCTACTTTATTATATTGTATGTAGGCATTTG
>LQRL01164934.1:36851-49430 GCA_001703475.1 Hydroides elegans
TATACGTGAGTTGTATTTCTTTTGATACAATGATTATGCACGGTGCAGACACAATAAACGTGAGTCATTGATTTTATATGGAGTATAGGTATATATTCTCACATCCACATCATAAACCACTAATACAGCACAACATATCCGCCTAAAAGCCCTTCAAGTTGCAAAGAGGCAACAGTTTATTTATGACACGCAAATGCAAATATGTTTTTAGACCACGACCTCGCATTTTTATGTAATCATAAGAAAGCTGTTCACTGCAGAAGGGCAAAGGTGCCTTGATCTTTAGTGTTTCCTAAAAGCCAAAACGTCATCATTTGATTGAGTTGAAAAGTATCCTACTTTAATGACCCAAAGCGTGGGCTGGTGTTTATGCATTGTCTTAATAATTGAACGTCATAATATCATGTTATTTCATAGCTATGACACCGCAATCAAGCTAAATCATGAGAAAACATTGCCTTAAATGCTAACGTACAGTACTCACCACATATAATAACAAAAACAAACACTCTATCATTGAAATTGTATACTCAAATACAATGACAATATTTAAATATAGACTTAGACTTAAACCATAGTGGATTGAATATAACGTTGAATCAGTATTTTCAATCATACTTTTTGCAAGATCCTTTTAAGTTAGGTTGGGAAATAACATAATCGTACTTAATGGTTTGTATTTGAAAGGTTTCAAAGTGTTGCTTTATTACATTTTTTATATGTAATTTGAGCATTTCGGTTCCTACATAATAAAACATTTCTGAAAGCAGTTATAAAAACTCTTTCATGAAAATATATATAAATGTATCTACAAAATAATTACTGTATTCTATACAATACTTATGACATGGATTAAGAGTTTGTACTTGTAAGTTTTCAAAGCTGTGCTATATTATGATGTTTAGATATTGAATTTGAACATTTCGGTTCCTTACACAATAAAACTTTTCTAAAAGCGTTTCTAAAATCCTTACAAACATAATTATATATGAAGGGATTCACGACAGAATTACTGTATGCTAGAAAATACCATATTACATGGACATACTCATAGGGCACACCTTTTGGTAGGGAACCGTAAACACCAATTAATGCATGGATATGAAACGGTAACCATGCTAATGTAAAGCTAGCCACAACAACTAAAATCCCTTTAGCTGCATGCAATCCCCTCGTTCGTCGTTTAGTGCCCTTCTCCATTGCAAACAAATAATGCAATATAGATGAATATGCCGCAATAACTATGATTAACGGTAACAAATAGCCCATGATAAATAACGTCACAATTAAGTATTCTGTAGTGTCTTCTTTCATTCCACAGTATGTATATTTACCACTGTATCGTACTTCATATGATAACGCAGTTGGTATATTCAATATTGATATAAGCAACCATAAACACCCCGTAAATATAACCATGGATCTCGATTTGATATTTGTCATTCGTTTCTTATTCCGTACCACTATATAATACCGCAATATTGCTATACACACCAAGGTCCATATTGTAACATATAGCGTGACATACGTAACATATTGAATTAGTTTACATGATGCATCCCCTAATGTCCAAGCAAGCGATGCGTATTTATGGGCTTGGAAAGGAACGCAGCAAATAAGGAAAGATATGTCGGCAATGGCGAGGTTCATGAGAAACACATGTGTGTAGGTGTGGCGTAAGGCATGAGACATGATGACGTAGATCACAAGGATGTTACCTGTGGGTATTTATATATGAAAATATAAATGTTATATATAAATATGAAATATATATGTTATATATGTTATGATTGGATGGTGACTGTACAAACGGTACAAAAGAATGATGAAATGCATATAGTATGAACATTTCTTATATGGTGAATGGTAAATATAGATGGTTCATTACTATATATTGATATTGTCTTGTTTAATGTAAATAAATTTATTTAACATTAGCGTTTCCAATATTCACTTGCTATAAAATCATAGAATATAATACAATGCTACCCAATCATTAACTTATGTAATTGTACTTATAATTGTTAACTATAATTAAGTAATTGTGTTTGTGTTTATATTAACGTGATGACTTTTAAAGGCACGATAAAGCTTCATTTAAACAAATATGAACCCTTTGCGAACCCCTTTCCTTGAGAAATAAAGTATTTATGGAGAGAAGTGCTATATTGTGTCTTGTTCTCTAAGTGCTTTTAGCGACGGACATTTCCAATCCTTTGGGATAGATCACGATTTTACGACATTTACTAATTGCATCACCAATGCATGCAATTGCAGTACCACAAAGATAGTTGGTAGTATATTTATTTTACTTCAGTTTTTTCAAACCAGCCATCAGCTTAATATAAAGCTTAAATTGTATTTTTGGTCAAGTACATAGGTTTAAGCTAGTTCCATTCATTGAAATGTACACTGTCGTATATTAAATTGGTTGACCTTTAGTATTTTTGGACATTTTTTTTCTAAATGCAATTAACAATGTTATTGTGATTGGGATAAGTATAATCCATTTAAACAACCATCTTTATAGCATCAGTCATATCAATATGCAAATACTTACTTACCTAAGCTGCCTAAAACTACAATCAATGTGAATATGACTGGAACAATAATAGTCCATAATACAACAAGCGTTCTATATTTCTCATTTGTTATATCAGCAAGAACAATTGACATGAATTTTAAATCAGTTGAAACTCCTTTGAACATATCCGAAATTACATTAACTTTTATTTTCGTGCAGTCTTCGAACTTAAATTGGCCAGTGTCATTGTTGTAGAGCCAATCAAGAAACGGAGACTCGTCGCATCCCGTGCTTGCATTTATATTATACGTTATCATATTTGCTGATCAGTTTATTATGTTAGTATGCAACTAATGCACACTATTTTAAATTGAGATCTGTTTTTTTTTCTTAAAGACAAGTATCTTGGAATAAACCCATGACATTTACTTATATTGTCATTCTACAATATTCTAACGAGATATGAATGTTGCGATTTCATTGTTGAATCCATTAAGGTATCAATAAAATTTAATGTCATGATGTTTTCAATTATAATGGTTGATTAAATGTTAATCACTAAGCTAAATCTAATCGGCATTTCATTTTAAAAACCTAATGCGCCTACAACGCTCTAACAAATTTGTGATTCCTAAGTCCTCCTTTAATAGTATTCGTTACAACAGGAGAGGTTTTAGGTTATTTGCGCTTGACTAGCTCATTTAAGCGACCCCTCCGTCTGTGAGTTGAGCATCTTGCTGTTAAAAAGGCACGTTTTTCTCTAATTGTTGGTCTTCAGAGTGTAACATGGTGAATCCCTACTAATATGCCATGTTTGTTTTACTAGTATTGACTGTTTCTAACAGTGAAATAACTATTTCTAATTTTTACATTATTCCTCACAGTCTATCATATTGACTTATTAAATTTTGATATCATAAAATTATAAAACACGCAACATACAATTGTCTTGTTTCTCTGACAAAACACATATCAATTCAATTATGTATACTACTTTGCTAGGATCATGTTGCATTAAGCATGACCTAAAATGAGAAACAAATCTTCTAGGCCAAAATATGCAAATATAATCGAATGAAACATGTGTGTCATCACGCACATCTAATCTTGTCTGAGACAATTTAATAAAGGTGTCTAGCGGGTAATCCCATTTGAATGGTTTGAATATTAACTAAGCTTTTTCAGTAATTAAAAAATATCAAAACTAACAGAATGCCTCTGCAATATGTTCAGAAAAGTTAAATTATATTCTTGTTATATAACCATTGTTTATTTATTAATTAAAGGATGATGATTTAGTGTCATAAATAACTAGTTTGGCTATTCATATCCATACAATAGAAAGGAATATCCTTCATTTGAATCATTCGAATATATACATGCGTTAACCAAACTAAACCGTTATTTTTTCACGGAACCCATTAGAGCTATCTGAATATTCACTATATGAAAGAAAAAAAGAAAACAGGCAACCACTATCTATCCAAAGGAAGTATGTATTGAAATATTGTATTTCAAATAATTTAGTTTTAGTAAAGTTATTTCGTTTATTTGTTTCGATTATTCTTGATAGGCGTAGAAAGGCGTAGAAGATAAATATAAATATTCTTCAGTATATAAATAAATATACAAAAACTTCATTATATCTCTATATCCGGCATTTTTGTGCGATTATAACCTTAATTTATTATTAAATATATTTTATTTAATTAATCATTCAAATGGATGTTGTTAATTCAATTAAATATTTTTAAATGAGTATATTAATTTGATGTATGTACCTTTAAGTAATTGAGATAAGTAAGGCATGCATCAACACTGCGGTCAAACATGTTCTTGTTTATATTTGCATTTGACTTTTTTTCTGAATGTAATGCTTTGCTTCTATAACTTGATTTCTTTTACATAAAAACCCATAGACATTCACTTGATTCAACAGTTGAATGATTCTGTGCATTCTGGTTAGTGTTTATACGGCGCTTGGGACAATATACTCGAAGAATTATCCATTAAACTGCGATTTTGCTTCAAGATTGACATAGATTAACATAATTGTTCAATTTTATCATATGACATGACTCAAGAGTATTTTAATCCAGGCTAAACCGTTTCTTAATTGAGTTTAAACGTTTATTCACGGAACCCTTCAAATAGCATGTTTGGTGGACTTCAATTTATTTGAATAACAACATTTTACGGTTCATAAATATTTTGAAGTATGTAGATAAAGCTTATAAACACAATTTTATTGCTATCGATAATTTTGATGTTAAATGTGACTATATTATTAATGTCATATAGATGATTATTTATATTTATAAGAAATAAAATTCAACTACATAATGTGCGAGTTAGGTGGATTTACACGTTCGGCACTTGAGTATTTATGGCATCGGTTATTTTCAGGAGCACTCATGATCCATCATTTCAAAAGCTTTCTTTTTTCTTCTGTTTTCTAGTTTGGATGTCACCTATAAGCTCGGATTTCCTTATGAGAACGCATTTAATATGGGGGACTGTTAGGATGCTTCTTACTTTGCCTTCACTTCATTCAGTACAACTATTTTGTCATAGCTACAGGCTCATTTCTTGATTATTTCATCACTAAATGTAAATCCATTCTAACATGAACATCCAAATTTATGAAAAGCGAATGTGCTTAAAATGTTCCTAGGGCATATGAGTGATCATAGCGCGTATCTTGAAGAGATTAAAGAGATATCAAAGGAATGGCGATTCTCCCACGGTCATAACACATCGGGAGATATATTAAACCAGAGGAGGGTGGGTTAGTTTGAATCCATAATGTAGCGGTCTTAATATCTTATTGTTATATGAAACCTATATGATGAGGCACTAGAAGTGTTTGGCTAACGGAAAGCAGGTTTATGCTTATATATTTAACAACAAACTAGCTATACTGAGTTAGACAACGCCATGTTTTTACAATAAAAAATGCATATGAATACATGGCACATAAAAGTAGAAAATGTATGAGTGGTCTGATGCTATACAATCACAACCGCTTAAAAATTCTCATAATGGAAAGTCCATTTATATAATTGTCAATAGTTTGCAAAGGAAAATCAAATATGTATATTTGTTGGTGAACATGTGTTCATGTGATATGCATGTGTTTTAAACGTTTAAAAAAACTTGGCATTACAACTTACATGTCAAAGTGTACGCCTACAATCGTTGTTCATATTTAAACTTGGTTTATCGCTATGAATTTTTACAACAAATATTAACACATAGATTTATTAGCCAGAGTGTACACAATCGCAGTAATGTAACAATTGTCATGATCAAGTAATATAGATTTGAAGATCGTTTATTAGGTGCCCTTTATAGAAACATTATATTTCCCTTTCATGGTGAATGCGACCTTTTTGCAATATCGGAAACTGTAGCATTCTTACTCTTCCTTTAACCAAACAAAACTTGTGCTGCATGTTTTAAGCGATATGTTTACAAGTTTTGAGATCGTACTATCAACGCAGTGTTATTATTATCCCTATAGCAATTATGCGTAGTATATAAAAAATAAATATATACATAAATTAAAAACCTATTTGTTTGTTTGTGATATAATTTCTCCAGTAAGTCTAGTCATAGATATACAATAAACAATATGGGTTTTTGCATAGACTAAAACAAATAATTAATTGATCATTTGGATGAGGTGAGTATTAAGATCATTTAACCCTTGGTTTACAGCATAAAAGCTTCACTCATGTATTATCCCAATGCAATCATATATGCTGCAATACTAATGTATATAATGGTCATTATGATTAAACAACGCCTTGTAAGTTTGTTTAATCCAAATTTATAAGTGATAAACATCAATAATATTGAACAGGCTTAAAAATATCCCTTTTCATGGTATTTGGCTTTTCAACAGGAAATATAAATGGCATCATTGTTTTGTATTTGTTTAATATAATTTAAATATTTTTTTATAATTAGTAATTAGACAAAACGTTTACATACCGTTTTATTGTTTTATGTTATACTTTTATATCATCGCTATTGTTATTATATAAACTTTGCTTATATTGAGCATTTTGACAAATCACACCATTACTGAAATTTAGTTTTTTTCTCTATTCAATTAATATGAATGCGTATATCATTTTACCAATACATATCTTTTTGTAGTTGAATGCAATCGACACCAACATTTTATAAAATACTTCTGGTCAATTATTAAGCAGAAAAAGAAAACAATGTTATTGAATACATGTTAATAATCTATTATGGTTAGTAACCTATTTAATTTTAAAGAAATACATATATATTGTATCCTTATATGTAAATAAAAGATTTTATGGTTCAATGATGCAATGAATGAACAACAAACGTATTTGTCTCAAAAAGTCATTTTATCATTCATTTAAATCCAAACAGACTTGTAACAGAATATCAGTGAATAATGCATAACATATTAAGAACTATGGTATCGGGATTTCCGAATGGAAAGTTTTATGGTAACATTAATTTAGAATATTATATAATTCATTCTATTGCTATAAATATTAGTTGCTTTGGCTGTTAGAATCTGACAAGAAAATGTCATATTTGCTATTCACACAACGGTTGATTATAGGTTAATTCATTTTATCAATTTATTATATATCAATCAATATACACACCATAATATCCATATATCCCTATCCATATATCTGATTTCAAATTTATATTTGTTAATCTAGATATTGATGGTATGAGAGTTTCTATTCAAACTGCATTAAAACCTGGTTAATTATTGTTATTGTGAGTAAATTGTGAAATCGTTGCAAACTGGAGCGAGCTGAGCAGTGGCAAAGAAACATACAACAAATCACTTATATATACTAACATAGCTGGCAAAGTTCACAAAACGCAAGTGGTATCATAACACCCGTAAAACTGAGACTAACTTTAACACCTCATACATCTTTCTTTAAAAGGCCATGAATCTATTGTTTAGAATAGTAATGATAGTGATACTAATTTAATTGTAAAGTTCCTTTCATGCAAAAACTATATTCAAGCAATAGAAAATTACCATTCATATTCATAAGGAATCTTTTCATATATGTGTTCATCTTTGTTAGATGTGACATCTTTGTTAGGTGTTAGCGGATCGAAACGAATACTGGTTATATTTGAGAAATACCTAGATTCCTATAAATAACTGTCTTATGCATAATGTAAATAAATGTATATGCCTCTTAACTTTGCCTAGTCATACGTAAAGCCATGAATATTCATATACTCTTTTCCAATATTGCACATCGCTATTTTTGCATTATTCAAAACTATGGATATTCACTAGCATATTGAAGTCCAATCAACATAAGAACAGAGACTAATAATATAACACACACTGTGACCTCAACTACAACCTTCTTCATGGTGTTGCATTGTTGATAAATCTTATAGAAGGATTTGTACGATACAGGAAACAAGACCATCTCACCCATTTCTAGTATCGTAAGAATCCAGTGTGGTATATTCTTGATATTTGTCAACACATCAAAGACAAGTATAATACCAGTTGCAGTCATTCCCGCCATAAATGTGTGAAACAAACCAAAGCCATTATTTCCGAAACACGTATGGTTTCTAGTTACCAAGCAGCGAAAAGGTTTGTTGCAACTACAACAAATAATGTTACAACACTTCTGCATTAAATTGCAACAACAACCCCTTTGTATACAACCCTCTTTTTGTTTACAGCAACAACAATTGAAAGCCCAAATACACAAAACACATTTGCAGTAGTGATGGGTCATGCAAGAACAATCAATAAACCACGGAATCGCCTTCACAGACACCAACAACAACGTCAGAAAAATACCAAACCAAAGATCCCAGAAATAAACAACCACTGAACTCTGACTGCAAAACGCGTCCTCTGCATTAGGAACAGCAGTAGTATTCTTCCCGGCATTTGTTCTACTTGGAAAAAATATATCCAAAATAAACCCGGCAGACGATAGTGAGGCCAATATGACTTGCCACATTTGGCTGCGACCTACATTGAAGGTCGAGGTCAATAAACCGGAAACGGATTCTTGTGCATCAACTTCAAGCATAAGCAAAGAAGGCATTGTACAAAAGTTACATGTATCGTTACATATAGGAAGGCATTTCACAGGATTTGGATACTTAAGATGTTGGCGGAGGAGAATGTCAGTGTCTCTTTTGTTTTTATCACCGCTGGTTGGCATGGCTGTGTCGTCCGCATTTTGATATGAGTCCAGTGGGAGGAAGTCGTCGTCGATGAATCCGGGTTGAAAATATAGTGTATCGATGTCGGTATCTTCTAATGGAAGACTTCTGAAATTCCTGGAGTGACAATAAAATTGAAATAATACTCCAAGGTTCCTAATGGGCAAGGTAATGCACAAATCCATATTTGCAAATTAATTCAATTTGTAATTTGAAAGTTTATTTTAGTCCCTTTTTAAAGATGCTATTCGAATTCCATGCTAGGAATTTATTTATTAATTTTAAACAATAAAAATCTTAAATTTAAACTTAATTATTCCATTTATATAACACACGTCTGCAATCGTTCTACATTCTTTTCTGTTTCTCTATAAACAAATTACATGCGTCGAATCTAGATATGACGTCACAATTTAAAATACTAGTTCAAGCTCACCGAGTTCTCTGAGTGGGCTTGTGTGTGCCTCTCTCAGTTGTCACAATGTACTCGTTCATTTATTAATAGAATGAATAATTACCCGCAATGCATCAGGTGGGTTTGCTCAAGCGGTAAGAGCACCTGGGCGTCTGGGGCTCAATTCATATTGAAATGATGTGTTGTTCTTTAAAACAAATTTTACAAAACTACGAACCCGATCCGTATCACAAACGATATGGAGCGGATGAAATGACCAACTGAAACCCCTTATCACCCACAAACCATATATGTTTTTAACCGAATGTTGCTATGAAAACAAATAAATTACATTTATATATAACATAAATGAAATAGCATTTAGGATATTATGATATTTTGTCAAAAACATTTTAAAAGAAGAAAAGATTATACACTTACGCTCCGCCGACGCATATTGTTTTCGATTTAGTTGTGGTTGTGCTCATGTATCGTATGATGGACGTGGTTGAGTCCTCCAGGGATGCCTCATCACATAATGTTATGTATGCAAATCCACCTTGAATCCATTTTTTGCATAATTTTATATTGAAACTAGTTTGTTTTTCTTCCTAGAAAAATTGCATTTAACAATGTATTTTTGTCAGTTATCGCTATCCATAGGCAACTAATAAATCAAACTATATAACTATATATGTATTTTTATGCATGCATAAATTCTGATGAAGAACATTGCAACTTTGAAAAAAGTTTATTTAGTATTTTTTAAGTACATGGTCTTATAAAATAAGTAAAAAATTATCGTTATCAAAAACTCTGTCTTTACACCTTAATTGATATCTGAACGGTACATACTTGAACAACGCTGAAATTTACGTCTCTAAAAAAATGTGCCATAAGATAAAAAATAATCAACACTGGGTTGCGGTTCTATTGATAGCTAATTATCTTATCATTATCTTATCATGCAAAACAATACATCACTCAATATAAGTTATACATTCGCATGATAATCATAACATTTAGTATATAGTGACTTCTATTTAATCCTAACAAATATCCCCTCACTTACTTGCATTCGATGAGTGTTCGTTGCTTTCCAACTTCTGGTATTCTATAAACATATCATTTATAATAACATTAAAATCAAATTTTAAGCGACGTTGACACCAATTACCTACTAATGGTAAAGTATGTTATTTTTATCAATATTGCAATTGCAGATCTTTATTTTCAAAAATATAAGAAATATTTGAAACAAAACTTACTATGTTCGTGATTTTGCGACCATTCGTCAAGTTGAAAACCTAGATGAAATATGACATGCATACATAATCATAATCAGTGATTTTGATTGATATATTCAAATATTCATTAATATGCCATATATGATATTAATTTCTTTAATTATCATATATTTTCTTTCTTAATCTTACGGTGTTTTATTATAATCTCCTATCGCATCTTTGTAGCTATATGTTTATGTATACAAAACTATATTATTCTTACTTGTATCCATTTTATATTCTGCTTTACGTAATGATATTTGTATAACTTATCCATAATGTTCAATAAGCGTCCTTTTGAAAACCAATATCTTAAGCTACCTCCTACCACTTACATGGTTGAGATATGACGTTTAAGTACCTTATAAGTAGCAGAGGTGATGATAAAGCCACTACTAAGTAGAAACTGAAGTCAGTTTATGAACTTATGCTTACTGATGTTATCTAATATCGCATCATCGTTTTACCATTCAATTCATTGCCAAATGGATTGGGTGCATTTCATAAAGTAATGAAAGTGAACTGGTGGAATATAAACGCAATATATAGGTGTATCTTACCCTAGATAATCCATATCCACCTTTGTCTTAGAAATATTGAAAGTGCAAATGAAAGGTGATATGATTGAATTTGAATAATGCTGCAAACTCTTAATGTCAAGAGATATGAGTATTCAAACACAAAAATGTTGTTTTGTGCCTGCCGAAGATTTTCCATTCAACTACATAAATTAATCAGTATTTGTCACGTCGCAGATAAAACCAACGTCATATTGTCATAAACAAGGTTTGAATTCTAGTTGAATTTGATTTTCAATATATATGTTAACTTATCATATAAAATCTTCAATTCTAAAGTTGAATTTCCTAATTAAAGTACAAATTGATTGGTATCAATCAATTAGGAAATTCACTGATCATGATTATGTATGTATGTCATATTTTATCTAGGTTTTCAACTTGACGAATTGTCGCAAAATCACGAACTATTGATGTTTTGAGGTTTTAGTGCAAAGAAAATCAGTTATATTTTTCAACATATTGGTACTAGAACGGTCAAATTTACATTATTATACGCATTACAAACGTATATTATTATTTTGTTCACAGTGAGGAGCCTTCACCATACGAGGAGCTGACACAGGAAGTGCTTCCGGTCGATGTTGCTCTCGTTTTGGCGGCAGATGATTGATGGTCCCGTTCGTTTTGGTATACTGTGCAAGATCAAGATGACCCTGCGTGGTGGCGATGGTTGGTTTAAGAATAATAGCATTATAATGCGCTAAAAGTGATGTACTACATACACAGATGCCTTTTATTTGCATGTCAATGATTCATCTGAGACTCAAATACATGATTCGCGCTTTTTCACATCTCGCATACCACCGATAACTCATCACATATACTACAGTTTGCTTTCACATATGATGAGCTCATGTATGACTTTGAGCTACTAGATATGCTTAATTTACAAAAACTGTTCTTTACAATGTAATCTCGTATCTCAGTATACGACTCCTTCCGTGTCGAGTCAGTGGTTGTGTATAACGGACAATACACATAGAGCATTGCGTTTGTCACAGGCAAGTAAGTCGAAACAGTTGTAATTTAACTAGCGATACAATATATTCTATTCATGTTGAAGTTTTGAAAGAAATACCATTATATTGCTGAGACAAATGTGAAAATAATGTTTGTGCTGTAACAAAGGCACTGTTAAATATTTCACTGCGTAGCAAGGTATACTGCATGGATATTTATATCACTCATTAAACATATTTCAACAAATACACTTTTGGTTTTTTTAATAATTTACCTTCATCTTCTTCGGAATATATAAGTTTATCATAAAATGCTATTCAAATTATTCGTTTCAAATAACATTCGCTTTAAATTTTGGTCTCGTCAGTTGCGTCTCGAATATAGCTGGCAGAAACTTCAAAAAAATTGTTACCGATATCAGTAGAGATGTGTACTCTGAAACGTCCTTGACATTCAAGCTTTTCAAATTCCGTTTGACCAACCAGCTAGCGTTTCGTATAAATGTGTAGATATGCAGAGGAACTGGAGGGTGCAATGCTCGATCTGGTTATAACCACATTCTCGATCTGGTTATAACCCGTAAAGGTGACGCTCCGATCGCCCCACCTACGC
>LQRL01164984.1:3125-15553 GCA_001703475.1 Hydroides elegans
CCTATCACTAAAGAATGTGTGAATAAGCCATGTATTTTGTGTATCGTGTGTGTATATCAAAGTAGTGTTATTAGATCGTTATATATATTCTTATTATATATCCTACAACAAAATAAATTTATACCATTGTTTTGTACTTATTTCGTTTTGATTTTAGAATTAGATGATAATTCAATTGACGAAATAATTGGTAAGTTGTGAAAAATGTGAAATATTGTGTTTAAAGAAACATATTACGCTTATGATTATATTTGCTTACTCAATGTTACGGAATGCAAGTTCATTCGCCTTTGCCAAGCAGTTAAATGTTACCTTTTTCTTGGATAATTGTTTAATTGAATTATAGCTATTTACACTTTATTTAACACTTTATTCTTTGCTCATAAAAGCAATGATATATGAATGTATGTATGCAGAGTTCTGGAAAATCCGGATTTGTAGCTAAACATTTTATCAAAATTAAAGCAATCGAACACCCACAGTAACATATTAGGTTGATTCAAATCTTTCGACCGCCACACATCTTTTAATAATAAGACCTGATAGTAAAACCAACATTCATTTAAACCGCATTCAAACCACAAAGCAATTATACAGTTTCGTTAAACTAGAGCATGATGTGGCGGAGTAGTTATGTGTGATGTGGCACACTACATTATTTTAATTTTAAAAAATGTGAAATTGTTAACTTGAACAAACTGTAACCTACTTTTTAAGTACACATTGGTGCCTTTCTGGCTGCATTCAATTGAATTTCCAGAACCGTTTCTTATGATTCTAATAGATAATTTCATAGATAATGAAATTAATATTGTTTACATACAATGCCATTTTAGGTCCTGATTGTCACCATCCAGTGAGAAAATACGGCGGAAATCATACATTGGATGAATGTATATCTTGGGCTGAGGTGATGGAAATAGATTCATTTAGAATGGCGCGCTTGCCAATTTCGTACTTCCCAGACAATTCTTATGAGAACATTGGAAGACGTTGCAGGTAAATGCCATTTTGATTAATTTATTGTGAGAATTAATACATAAGACTTTTTAATGGCGTTTAACATATATTTTTCATAAATCGATTGATTAGCCCACGTTTGCTCTAAGATACAATATGCGTGATATATACTACATATTCACCTAAGAATGTGAATAACAAGTAATAATTGCTTACAGTGTTTACCTGTGCACCAATGATGAAGGAATTTGGGGTCATAAATCAAAACCAATGCTACTAACCCAGTGTACAATGTGTTAAATCAGATAGTTTAAACTTATGTTTTTAGATATATACAAATACAATATCTATATTTGATGATTCTATATTTGAACTAGGAATCCTGACTCGCCTCGATCTCCGCCTTGGTGCTATGTGATGGGCGAAGATGATGGCTACGAGATGTTTATTTCGAGATTATGCTCTGTCCCGCAATGCCAAGGTACCAGATAATTTGTGTTCTTTAAAGCACACAAACAAATGTGTAGACTTGAATAAGAGGTTTTTGTATCAATTTATTTGGTTCAATTAATTTCAACGCAGATCAAATCTTTACATTTCAAATTATTACCATAATAAAATTGATGTGATTTTGCTTATTCAACACAGTTTTATATATAAATATGTTCGTACTTGTAATTGTAAAAATCAGAAAGAAATCATTTATAATTTACATATTATATATTATTTAGCATAGTAATTTTTAAATATTATTTTACTATAAAACACTTTTATAGTAACTATCTATTATAATACACATTAATAATATTGAACCTTGAATATGTTATAGAATCGGAATGGGATGCATGCATTCCTAACCCTTGTTTAAATGGTGGCACATGCGAAAGTCACAGCGACAGCTTTACTTGTCATTGCAATGAACACTTCCATGGGATTATGTGTGAATCAAGTGCGTAAATTCAATATTGTTGTTACTATAATTGTATATTGCTATGACAATTACATGCTGCTCATAGATTATGTAAACATGCCTTTCACAATCATTTAAATCTTTAAGTGTGCAATATATATCAAACCATAATATAAGAATACCTTATAAGGGTTCAATATTGTTAGGTATTTATTGCACAAATGGGTCAACTCGGAGGCATTAAAGTCCAGGGCTCAGTGCAACCAATTTAACCCCTGAGTGCAATTAACACCTTACCATATTAAATCTGAATATTGTATTCCCTTTATTTCATGGAATAACAAGGAAACCCGATACTTAAAAAGGTTATTTTTGTGCCATGTCAAAGTGGGCGATGATATAATATTCTTTTTTATATTTACCATCAGGAAAAAAAGTATGAAAAGTTATGTCCATAAAAGATCTTTGATAAGATAATATTCAATGTGAAAACAATTATTCTAACAGTAATTCATATTTATATTGTTTAATCATGAAACTTGAATTTAGGAAGTGAAATCGGAAAATAGTCCGGTCGCAAAGAAATATTGCATTATAGCCCTTCCATATTAGTTAGTCCTTATTAATGATGCACTGTGACCATGTAATAATGTCTAGTATCAAGCTATTTTTTTCTATTTTTTATTTGCCCCCCCCCTTTGAAACCAAAGACGAATGTTTATCAAATGAAGAAGAACTATACTCTGGCAATCTTTCAATCAGCCATTCCGGAATTCCCTGCATGACCTGGTCACACCTGGAACTCACAACTACAAATGAAATAGATCCAGTCTTTCTCCAATTGGATGAAAATAAATGCAGGTGATACATTTATGCCAAAGCATCTTGTATGCAAAAGTGTGTTGTATTATGCTTCAAACTATTATTGACATATTATGATTTTGATTATACATAATAGTACACATACAAACATGTACATTAATTGTATTAATATGGTGTTTGTCGCTTATTTATCAATTTAAAGAAACCATATAATTAATGCATATCATAATCATATGATAATCATATATCTTTAGTCTTTCAAGTAGAATTATGACATGTTATTAGAACACTAGAGACTATGTTTTCAAAATATATAATCCAATATAAATAATTATAAGTTAATAGTTGGTTGATTATTTTGGTTGATTTATATCAAACAGAAATGGTTTAGGAGAAGTCACTCCTTTGTGTGCAATAATGAAAGAATCAGAATACCTGGAATTAGAAAGTTGCAATATTCCGATGTGCAGAGGTAAGAGAAATTATTTATTTATGGCTATGCAAAACAGGATACATTTTAATCACTAGAGGCTATTGTATTTTAATATCTGATAGTAAATATATTCATATGCAGTGAGTACACATATCATGCAAAGCAGTCCTAAGATAGCTGTATAAACGGAGCAATTACAAAACAATAAATACGAGGCTTGCATTAGACTTAACCAGCCAACACTTCATAATTTCAAACCACGTTTGAAATATTATTTTATCATAATTTAAGGAGAAGGCTACTTGGGTGTCGACTGCTTACAATTTACAAATGGGAATTATTGGTATTTTGGCGACATAAATGTTTCACGTTCTGGAAGGCATTGTGTTCCATGGCAACGGGTTGCATATATACATATCGTACATTTCCCCGGTGAAACACTATCCAGTGTTGACAATAAGTGCAGGTAAAATAGTATTAGTGGAATAGTATTATAAATGGTTTGCGCTTTTAGATCAACATTCAATATTGATATTCATTTGTTCACACAAGAAGCTCCCTTTTTAATATTTTAATATATCATATCGTAAATTCTACTAATCGCACGTGAGACGTAATACGAATATGATAACTTTGCCTAAACACAATTTTGCATTAAAAGGTGAATATATTTTAGTCATATTTAGACACATTAACGCATGCTGCATAATTGCAAGTTAAAAATCATGACTCACCTTACTGATTTTGAAAAAAGACAGATAAGATATGAGTATTCATTAACATTTATTTAGAACGATTGGTCGCTCAGAAATTGCGTTTTGTTTCGTTGAAGATGACCAATCAAATCTAGGCATACAATACTGCAATATTCCCCATTGCGGAGGTGAGCTCTAATCAAGTTACGGAAATCTATGCTTATTAATACAAAATATGGCAGTGAGATAGATCTAACTGCCATTTAGTCTAAGATGGCAAAGTATTCCAATCGATTCAATAATTAATAATAAATAAATATGTTTAAGGTATTGCTTTAAATTGGTGCTAAATTGGAACATTTAAAAAATCTTAGAAAAAAATGCAAAAACGATAATTCATATTCGTCTTTAAATTCATAAACACAATGTCTCCATATATTCATATCTACATTATTATTGTTATGTTTGTATTCAAATGTCTATTTAGGAGGTTTATGTACATAACAACCAACATAATTGGTATCTGTTTAATAAAAATGCCCGAATTATCTAAAGGTTACACCAATTTGTGGAAGTAAAACACCCTTTGATTGCATATAGCAGTTGCATTTGAATAGCATATAAAATGAATATATAGCAATAAGATTTTTTTCAACTTGTCAATAAATTCTAAATCATATATTTTGGGAAAGATGATTATTCTAAATTATAAACACAACTGTTGATCAGTTATAATGCATGAACAAAAGATTAACGCTGAAATATATACATTTTTATTCTTTGTCACAGATTTTGAATCATATGATAATGATATTAATAATAATGATAATATAATGGTTTTCTAAAAAAAAAACTCTTTGACCCTAGCAGTCGTTGCAGATAAATTAAATGGCCACTGACTTCTTGCATGACTCTATATAAATATTTAACAGGAATATATAAGAATAAGAAAATGTTTTCAATAATCACTGATTTTTTATCATAGATCTTGAAACAGATTATTGAATGAATTCTGATTTCTTGTTTGAGATACATAAGATGCATATATATATGCATAAGGTGCATATATAAGATACATATATAAGATACTTATATATGCATAAGATACATATATGATATACATATATATGCATTTCTATTATGGCCATTTACTCATATTTATTTTATTGCATCTATATAAACTATAGATCTTGATACGAATAACTTCATTCAATCTAATGAAATGTAGGTACGTATATAAATATATATTAATTATTAATAAGTGGATATCCTTTAATTACCCTTTAATTTTTAATTATAGATCTTGATACGAATGACTGCATTCCCAACATGTGTCTGAATGGAGGGACGTGTGTCGACGGGTGGCAATCGTTCACGTGTTTGTGTCCAAGCGGCTACTATGGCAACTTATGCGAATCAAGTAAAATACATTCAATTTAAACTTTATTCGATTCAACGCCTTTATAGTGCGGGCTGATTTCAAATACATTGCACGCCAAGCTACTCGATGTGTATGATGTGCACTTTAAGTTATAAGATGTTTCTACGGATCGAGTCTGGTATAAACCTAAATATCTATATTATTTTTTTATTCAGCATACTATTTATGTAAATTAACAGTGCACAACACGCCACTTATTGTATATATGATACTACTTTGATTTTTTAATATACATATCAATATAAATTACTGCATCAATAATACGTCAAACAATGCAACCAAATAATACCAGTGTGCAAAACAATATAGTATCAATGCCCTTTTAATCGCTAATTGGGAATTTACACTTGACACACTGGTTATATTATATTTTCCGATATTATTCATCATATAATAGATATGAGGTGTTGGGGTATTGGCAATTTAACTAATTTGAAATTGTATAACACTATATAATTTATCAAACGATTAAACGTTCATTGAGTGTTTGAATCGAAACACTGGTTTTCCTATATAAACGATTTAACAAACCATATAATACATAGCGTAATTGCGTATTGATCTTGAAACATAGGTGACTGCCGTCAAGATCTGCATTACCACGGTGACTTGGCTTTGTCGAGCGCAGGTAGTCTTTGTTCTCCGTGGGACCATGTCATATCGAGTGAAGGACCGTTTGAGTTTGAGTTGATGATCGATTCGCAATTCTGGGACGGCGTCACTAATCAGTGCAGGTAAAAAATTCAAAGTATGAAGTATCCATTGCAAAACAAATATGATAGGTAATAGAGTAATATATAAGAACTAGCAAAATATAAAGTATGATACGCACTTATTGTTTAGATACATTTCATTCAAACTTTATTTATAGATCCTTAACTGATTAAATCATATTAAGGAGAAAATAGAGAAATCAAATCAATTAAATAACGCAAATTCAAATAAGCTTTTGAAATATTTAACATAAGCCAAAAATCTCTTTTTCATTATTTTTAATTTATTGTTAATTGATTGTCAATTACTTATACAGGAATCCTGACGAGGATCCGGAAGGACCTTGGTGCTTTGTATGGACCATAGCACGTGACGATAGTCTTAGTGGAACAAACGGATTTCTCAAAGAATTCTGCAACATTCGATTATGTGACAATGAGCCATAAATGCGATAGATACTGATGACTGTAGTTTTCAAGATTTATATCGTCTTAACTAAATTTAATTTATTTGGTTTGGACAAAGTACAACAAATACTGAACTATGGTAATAAATAAAAATATACAAGAAACATCCATGAGAAGTATAACATTTTTCTATGCTGTAAATATCTTTAAATGCGAAAATTAACTATAATAAGTTTATGTTTTGTTATTCCAATAAATAAACTAATGACTTTATTTAGTTTTTTTGCGTTTGCCACAACAGAATAATCCAGGTACACATAATACGAACTATGATTATGATTATTTTAATTAGTAATTATTGTATTGATTCATGAACACATTATTTCTGTTTTATAATGATCACATGTCAACAATTACTTCAAAAGTAGACGGTTCAACTGTTTGACTATATAAAAAGGTCTAAAACAGGCAATTCCTTTTTTTCTTTATCTCCGTCATCAAAATGTGTCGGGTTTTTTTTCCGACCTGGATTCCACAAGTTTCTAAAAGCAATATTATATTCTCATGTCTTCATACACGACACAATTTAATACTAAAACTATCTTTTGCGTATATAGTATCAAGCAGAACACTGCCTAAGCATCGGTGAGTGATTTATTTATGACACCATTTTGAAAAAAAAAACCTTTATTAGGACAATTCTAATTTACTTTTGGAACAATGCTATAATTCAAAGAGACAAATACACATGAAAGCATAGTATTATCAAACCTGGACTGTGCTGAAATATGCTATAATATTGTACTATCAATAATATGTGCTCTTAAGGATTACTTATTTTTTACAATATCGTGTAAACGCATCATTTTAAATATGAACAAATTATGGAAATGAATAACTTATTTTGTATGTGCTTCATGCAGCAACACGTGAAAATTTGTTCTGAAACTTTAATAGTTTAATTTTGTAGTGCTAACATCGCTAAAGGTTTTAATCGGATTAAAAATGCATACATTAATTCATAAGATGAACAGCGTAGGTGTCGTATCTGACGTAAGAAGCCAATTCTTAAGAACGAGATAAGGGTCGACCGGTTAAAAAACGTAAACGGAATACAGACAACTTGATATCTCTTACGGAGATTTACGAAATTGACTAATATCACTCAAATTTCGGCATTGTCATGAAAGATCAGCTCGCAAAACATTCAATACGAAAATTATATACCGGGAACTGCTGTATTGAAGCCCACCCGAAATTAAGCCCATGGGCTTATATTTGAATGTACATCCAAATAGGGCTTCTATTTCCTTTTTCTTGTGGTGATAGCAAGTTTTTTCGTTTAGATTATAAATAGGATGTTTACACTTGCAAGGTTAATAGGTATGCCATGTCTTTTGTGGTGTGAGATCCTGATAACTGCAGTCAAACAGGGTTCATACAGTTTTCCCAGAACAAAATTCCATGACTTTTCCATGACATTTTCCATGACAAAAGTTATAATTTCCAGAACCCATAAATATGCTAATAATTTTGGCAACAAATATAATAACCAAAGTGCCAGGTTCAGTCAGTTTCTAATTCCGCATTTTACCTGTTTTTTTCGCTAATGCAAGTTGGATATTAAACAGGTATTTTATACCAAACCATAACTATATTTGATTACCGGTAACATCTGAACACCGAAGGCACGCGTCTTTTTTTTAACTTTTACAATATGCGAGCGCCGAAGGCGCGAGCGAAAATTGTAACAAAAGTACCAGGGTGGCAAGTTTCAGTCAGTTTCGAATTCTCGATTTTCCATGTTTTTTTTTGCTGATGCAAGATTGATACTGGCCCAATCTAAACTTGTATTTTAACAAACCATAGCTATATTTGATCAATATCTGAACGCCAAAGGCGCGAGTCATTTTTAAAACCTTTACAAATAGCGAGCGCCAAAGGCGCGAGCGAAAGTTTTAAGAAACAACATTTTAAATAAATCAACAATATAACGATTTTCCCTGATTTGATCCCTGGTTCATACTGGAATTCCCTGATTTTTCCTAAATAAAGTCGATTTTTTTTCATGATTTTGAAAAGGAATATCGAAATTTATAAAATACACAATATGTCAGCAAAACATCCTAGCAACTGACCAACTAATAAAATTTGACAGAACATTGTAAAGCCAATTACTGGAAACTTTGAAAAGAACTTGTGTGAAATGCTTGAACATTTTCGAAACTGTTGTATCAAATTGTCCACTAGCAGGGGTTAACGTTGACCCAAAACGCTAACTAAAAAAGCTGGTCCACACACTTGTGTGGACATAATCGAGCAATATTCATATTTTAACTTACATCGTTAATGCGAGCGCCGAAGGCGCGAGCGCAATTTTTATAGATATTCAAGAAAATAAAATTGCGCCGAAAGCGCAAATTTTTTAGCATATAATTGTTAAAGAAATTATACCAAATATCTTTGTAATTACGGAATTTGTAAAATCATACTTTTTCCATGACATTTTTGTAAAATTCCATGACATTTCCATGACTTTTCCAGAAAAACAAAATTCCATGACATTTCCATGACATTCCATGACAAAAATATTTTTCCAGGTTTTCCATGACATGTATGAACCCTGTCAAATGAAATGTTGCGTTGTGTGCATCATTAACAATAACACTCCGAAAGCCAATAACAATGTAAAACTAGTGGTTTTACACCATATACAATGCGGTTTTTTACTTTATTTTGTATAAATAAAAGTGCATCGTTACATCCAAATAGAAGCCCATACATTCGAATACAAGCCCATGGGCTTCTATTAAGATTCAAATTTCATCGGCCAAAAGGCCCTATATTCGAATAGAAGCCCAGGGCTTCAATAGAGCAGTTCCCGATAGTTCGCAAAATCAAAATAGACATTCTGGCGATTACAGAGACTTGGTTAAACGTGAACGATGACTACGAATCTAGAGAAATATATAACCGTAATGATACACATTTTCAATTAAAGACAGCAAACATTTTAAAAAGTGGTCGACTTTTACCATGGTAATGGACACTATATTCATGTGTTGCAAACCCAACAATTATCGTCTTTAGAACACCTAGATATATCGGTTTCTTTACCGAATTCCGTGCGTTTTGTAGTGATATACATACCCTCACCCTGACGCTTGCTTCGTTTATCAACAGATTTACTCTTTTTGGAGAATGTAGTGCTTTGAGGGACATCGGTAGTAACTTAAACCTTGGGATTCTTCCAATAAATAGTTGCGAAATTTCAAGGAATATGTTATGCATTCGGATTTAATCAACATTGTGAGTCGGCTACGCATATTAAAATATATACTTAAGACCTCTTATGGAGCCGATGCAGCAATGGCGACTTGATCTCTGATTACTACCTTGTGCTATGTGAGATATCCTTTGACAAACATGGGAATAAAAACACACCGTCTCGTATCAAAACAATCATGGATATCGACATTTTGGTATTCGAACAAATATTTACCCTTGGCTTAAAATTAAAACGAAATGAGTCTTGCCTATCTTTGCATTGCACATACTTCTTAATTATACCAGCTGTTGAATAGACTCCACGCACATCTAATCGAACGGCACCCACGAAACCATGCAAAACCATGATCCAAAGTCCAAAGACGCTTAAAAAAATAATAAAGAAAATAAAGACGCTTGAAGAGTAAAACACGGGCAGAACGGCGATTTCGTTAAACAAGTGGCAAAATGACTTAGGAATATATATTCTGCAATAAGCGCGCTATGTCTAAAAAATCTCCGAACATCGACACCAGCTACCTAAGTGACATCATAGCTGATAATATCTGATATCTGATCGGATAAACAATCGGATCATGCATAATAAGAATTTAAAGCCCATCTGGTCATTTAAATCCCCTCTGGTCATTCATCGACAGAATCTCTTGAAAACGATTTTAACCGATAATTTAAAGATAAAGTGGAAACTTTTCGACAAACATTTCCTAATTTAACCCCGTCCAAAAGTAACAATGCTGATTACAACAGAGTCGCCTTTGAACGTTTTGAACCAGTGACAGTAGGTAACTTTTTGCAAATGATCGAATCGCCGAATATGAATTGGATCTGATTCCGACTACACTGCTTAAACAATGTAATCTGAACTCACCCCTTTAATAACGCAAATGATAATGATGATCATTAAAACAGGATCATTTCCAGATATATAGGAGCTATTATTCGCCTATTACTTTAAAGTCCATATTTGAAAACAAAACTGAAGAACTACCGCCCGGTGTCTGATCTAATATAGATATACGCAAGATCATAAGGGAGCCGCTAGCCGCCAAAAAACTCTACACTTGGAAAGAAATAGTTACATGACATGCTACAATCTGCGTATAATAAGTGACACAGCACCGAAACGTCCCTTGTAGCACCATCCTTAGCAGTATAAATAAACCGAATAGTGCTGATCTGGATGCAATGTTGGATATGTCAGCGGCTTTCGATACCGTCGACCACACCATACTTCTCAAACACTTCGATTCAACGTTCAGTATCCAGTGAACAGATAATGTGGTTTCAATTCTACATATCCAACCGAACTGTGCGCTTTTCGATCAACGATGCATTGTCCAACACGCTCGATCTCAACTGCTCTCTACCATAGGGTTCAAGGATCTACTCAGACTGCAGCCAACCTGTAGAATATTTACTTTATTCGCATAATTACGGTACAATCAAACTCGCTCACAACTCATGCAGCCCAAACAAAGGCAGCTCAAGAATCACGCAGGGAAATCAACACAATCAAAAATTGGACCACATACAATATACTTAAATTAAACCCTTCAAAAACAGAATTCATGGGTTTCTGTAGTGTACAAAACAGTCCTAGTCATAGGCGAAAGAGCTATTAGCTTGATCAAAAGGTTTAGGGGTTATTGTCGACCAATTACTCTTCATCCAGCACCAATTTAAGGGAACCTTAAGAACCTGTATGTTCTTGTTGAAGTGGATTATAAAAATACCCTACCTTACCATCGATGCGTAAGTGTATTATTCATGACACGCCTTTCTAGACAACAGTATTTATAAGGAGTTAAATAACAAAATAGATAAGTTCACATGAAAACAATGTCTAATCACACATGAACTGCATGGATATCATTATTTTGTCAGTGATGTGCAAACTTTCAAATAAACTAATTGGTTTGATAACATTATGCAAACTCATCATATGAAATATGAACGTATCAAACTTATTAATTCTAACAAAATACTCTTCCAAAAAATATGTGTTTCTGGAGGTTTTACCTTATTGGTATAATCTGACGCTGTGTAAACAGATTATGTGTGCAAAATAAAATGTGCTGATATAATGTATTTCAATATATTTTCAAAGTAAAAAATACTAATTTGTGTTGATAAGTGTAATTTAATTATATCATTACATGCTTGACGTTGTTTTCATAAAGATAAACACAATGTAAGCCATTTGCCGTATTAACCCGGTGACGCAATAATTACATCATAATGCTTATTTGCATATGTTGCCGAGTTATTTGCGTCATTATTGTTCTAAACGTTACCCTCCCGGGTGGCATACTCATTGGCGCTTATAGTCAAGAAAATTCATATTTAACGCTTTCAGGAAAAAACGAGAAGAATATTTCCCGTATTTTTCTGAAAGCATAAAGTATTATAATATTTTTGCAACATCTATTTTGTAAATACAAATTGATTTAATTTGCACTGCAAACAAAATAAATTAGGCATGTGAAAGAAACAAAAGGGCTGTTAAAAGTCTCATATATTATTGTCAATAGACAATTTATCAGTTGATCCTCTAGGATATCAATATTACAAATGTGTTTTGACCATTATAATTTTAGTAACTATCAAACTTATATTATCTTAACTTAGTTTTGTGAAAGATAAACGAATTAAGTTTCAAAGGGATGGGTTTATTTCAAACAACAATTTTATTTTCTGTGGATCTTAGCAATGTTTGGTTTATAATGACCTCAAAATGAATATAAGCTATACATATATA
>LQRL01164995.1:11308-33541 GCA_001703475.1 Hydroides elegans
TGTTGCCGTTTACAACTCCCTTTATGTCTAAGTGTACATTGCATGCGTGTTTAAACCATACAAAAAAATCTAACAAATCACTTATTTCTCGAATAACTTTTTTATTAATTAATCTTTTTCGAAACTGTAAACGTAGTATTTTTTCTTGATTTTTGCCACACATGTCCATTACTTTTGTTTAATTCTTCGAATTTTTTATCAACACTTAATGAACAAAACGCATGTTATTTTGCCATATCATTTTATGCATAGATTCTATCGCCTGCAATGGTTCTATCTAGATCGTCAAACATCACAAACAAAACACTTCATGCGGGGTCAACTCAACATTTGATATGAATAAGGGATGTATATGTATACAATATTATCATTTTGATCTGGGAAAATTGTAAACTAAAAAAACTTGCTTTACATAAATGTTTACATATTTTGAAATGATCATATTGAGTATTTGATTATGGATACATTTCTTGATGTTATTCAGCTTGTTATGTTAAATATCGGGCGAGAAATGATCTTTTGGTTAAGATGTGGATCTAACCAACAGTCTGTCAAATTTGACAGACATAAGAGTTCAATTTAACATACAGTCATCGCTTGCTAATTGTTTAATGGCTAAATATAGATGCCTGTAGTAGACTTAAATTAGCTTGCTCATCAATGTCACGTTGCCAAGCAACGCTTTATATCTAAGCGATGGATACAAAAAGGGGTTATTTAATGGAGTATTTTAGTGGCTTGATATAGGGTAAAGTTTAATAAACTTAGTGATAGCGATAACGCCGAAAGCGATCGGTATATAGAGAGCAATGATGACGAGGATAGTTACACGCAGTTTGTTATATACATGTAATGCATTCATTGAATATTTGTTGGCGAAACGGTCCATTAAACGCCCATGAATAAATAAACCTTTAACCTGTATCTTTTTTTGCAATGATGAATATTTGATTCCATTCGACGTCGGGTTATTCATGTTACCCTATCAAATTTATTTTTATATTGTTTGGCAATTTATTGGTTCTCATGATTTGCTATTACAAACTGTGAAGATCCCTCTACAGATTTGTCTTTGTTTACTATGTTATCGACTGATATTTTAACTACATGTATGAAACATAAATTTAAGATATTATTATGCTAACAATATGATGTGTGGCATTTTTATTGAACATAAAGACGTATTTTCATATCAATGCGAGCTATAAATGCATTTTATTCGTTCATTGACTTTATTTGTTATGGCATCTTAAGTACAATAATAACTTTAATAAGGCTTAGATAATTGGGATAGTTAGGTTTGAAATAATATTTATCACAGAGTTCTCCCTAGCTTGAAAATGTGTTATTATTCATTAGATCATAAATATATAAAGGTAATAAATTCTAGGTATCCCAGCCCACCTATGCAATTTATACATGACCAAGATATCTGGACTCCTTAGACCCCCGTTAGAGTAATCAGCTTTAAGTGTCATATGTTATCGGGAGTCGCTAATTTTATACTTGAATTACTCATTACTCATTATAAGTTAGATAACCCAAGTGATTTCGCAACAAGTATTTTACCAAATAGAGTAAGAGAAATGCTCGACCACATATTGAATTGCTTTTTCATTTTATCAATACATGAATCAATATTCGGAGCGCCGTAACTTTCAGGGTTTCGCGGGATCAATATTCCTAATACATGTACAAAATATTATTTAATTACAGTTCCGCATGGCGCCTTTACCTTATTTTTCCAGGGCACAAGCCAAATAATTTGACTTTTTTCTTTATTTAATTTAAGACCAGAGACTATATGTGTCAAATAGCGCTTTTATAGACGATTTATCGCTTAAGAATGAAAACATATCATCTGCGAATTGGGAAAGTTTAATTACATCTCCTACTTATATACCATGGATATCATTATCTTCTCTTATCAGGTGCGCCAATAGTTCTACACATAAAAACAAACAAAACACAAAAAAGGGGGCACCCTTGTCTTACCCCTCTGCTAATTTTAAACCAAACAGATGAATACCCATTATTAATAACGGTACTATAAATGTTTGCATAGCATAATTTGACCCAATCAAAACGATTGCCAAAATTAACAATCTTGAGCGTGTCAAATACATGAAACGCTTTCAAATGCCTTTTCGAAATCGAACTAAACAATGGCTCCCACCTTATCATTTTCATCCGTGTAACTATAATGTCTTCTACAAGGCAAATTCCTTGACCGATGTATGGGTTCTTAACAAAACGGGATTGAACTTCGTCAACCAATTTAGGTTAAATATCTCTTACGCGCATTGCTAAACTTTTAGTAAGAATTTTGAAATCAACACAAATTAGCGAGATTGGTCTCCAATTTTTCATTAACAATTCGTCTTTGCCCTGTTTGTGCAATAATGTTATTTTAGCCCTTCTTTGTGAAATTGAAAGTTCACCGTGTGTTTAGCTTAGTTGAGCAATGCAAACTAATTTAGGTCCTATTTCAGGCCCAAAGTCTAAATAAAATTCTGTTGTAAGACCATCTGGTCCTGGCGATTTATTCAATTTCATAGTTTTTAAAGATTTTAAACATTCACTTTCAGTAAGATCATTATCGCATTTGCTTCGATCATCTGTTGTCAGTGAAGTCATTTTAGGAAAAGAAGTGTGTTTTGTATCTTTTTTATCATCTCTTCCGTATAAATGTTGATGAAGAATTTGATGAAGAATTTTAGTCGAGTCTTGTACAATTTGACCACATGTTGAAATGTTTACGTTTTGTTTACGGCTGTTCCATTTATTTAATTGCATCCCTATTCGTCAACGCCCTTTGCTTATATCTATCCGTATTTTGGATCGATAAATGGACAATGAAAAGCCAATATTTAAGATATTTGCTTTACAAAACGCCACATAATAAAATCCGAACACCGATATTTAATCCATAATCAATGTGATAAAACAATTGTTAAAATTTAAATCTATTCTTTCAAAAAAGATGTATTTTGTACATGATCTTGATTTGATAGCGGTTCGGATTATAGTTTGAAATTGTTAAATATCAACACTTTTTATTCTCATAACATCGTGTTAATTTTAAACTGAAAAGGACGTATTAAAAATTAAATGTTATGCTTTATAAGAAACGACCCTCTCATTTAAACAGTAATAAAACAGTCTAATTTCCGAGAAATTGTTATGTTATTTGAATTGTTACGTCACATACACACTGGCAGAAAGATAGGACAGCCCAAACACCACTGCGTGAGTATATACGAAATTTTAAAACGCAACGGTTTGGTAATGCATATAAAAATATATATTCATCGGGTTATACAATTACATTGAATAGAATTGCGCTTCAGTTTCTAACAATAATATAATTTACCGAATATAAAACTGATTTTAATGTAGTTTTGTTGATCATGAGTCTATTGGTTTGAAAATGATACAGCACCTAGACAAACATTTTGGAATATCTTATGCTACGGATTTCTTTGTGCAAATTTAAACATCAAAATGGACACGAGGCGCTTCATTTTTTGTGTACATTATTACAGTGCGGGTGTAACTCAAATGTGGTTTAAATTGACTTGTAAGTTATATCATATGTTTGTGTTTTATGATTTTAATGTTCAGATCATTAAAAGAGGGTTATTATGCGAAGATTATACATAGGAAAGAAAACAAAATATTTCAACTTATGTAAAACAACTTATTTAATTTATCAACAATTGATATCAACAATGATATAGCAATGTTATATAGCATGGTATACACATGCCTGACAAAATTGAAAGTATCGGGACCCAGTAAATGTATATAACAATGTAAATTAACAAGAAAAAGTCTATATATGTCTTATAAATACTGAATTATACACATGTTCTGTAGACCTGTAGACTAATAAATACGACCTTTTAAACTCTAATCTTGACTAGAAGTCACACTTATAATGAATTGAGTCTATAAGAGCGCAAGTTTATAAATTGTGTAAAGGTTACGTCATCGTGGAGAACAGGTTACAAAGATCATTAATCTATTTGCTAAGCATAAAGCGCAAACCGTAATGAATGAAACTTCAACACTGATGCATTTTGCATGATTTTTGGTTTTGCATATCAAACGTGATGCCTTTTCCCTTTTTAATACCTTTTGTTTGCACGAAACACATAGCCTTTTTTGCATCAAACCGCATGGGGGCACCTGATTTTCGAGTGCATGTTTTGCATCATCTCTTGATGCCTTCTCCTCAGCCTCTGTCAATAGACGAGCCTCACATTTTGCAACCTTTTTCTCTTGAATTTTCCGCTTTTTCCTTTTTTTCTTCATTTTCCGCCTTTTATCGCTCTCTCAGTTCAATTTGGGAAGCCGCAGTGAAAAATTTACTAGTAGGAAGTTGGCGTCTGCACAGTGACAGTGACATCCTTTTCAATGCAAATACTGCAAGGCAATCTGCGAACCCGGTCAGTCTGCATTCCTTTATCCTGAAAAGTTGAATCTCACGATGGAACCTCATTCTCGATTTTATCAAATTCCTGCATTGCTAGGTGCATATCTACAGGTTCATGAACAACCAGATCGGGTTCAGGTCTTGTTTGACTTTAATGGTCGTCACCAATCAGTAGATCTTGGGTGATTGCCTGGCGGTTGAATGGCACTAATCCTGTTTTGGCGAAATTACTCTGGATCGTTTCCGAAGGGAAATAGTTATTAGTATTTAATTTGTTTGCATCAGACACGTAAATGATTTATCAAGAATAATTTATGCTTTCACTAAAAACTAATAAACTGCTAAGTAGTTTTTTGTCGATATTTGTATTTAAATGATGCAATACAAACGATTGAACAGCTATCATTTGAATACAAATAAAATGATTTGAATACACAATTCTGATGAAATGATAATTTAACTCAATGATAAATAAGAGTTTTTTTTTTCAAAAACATAATATGAAAATATATGAAAAGAACAATTAAACAACTAAAAATATAAAGTTCAAGATAGTTGATTATAATTCTCTACTACCTTATGCTTGCGGATCACAGAGTGGATCACTTGCTTCGTTACCTTTTTGTTTATTATTGTTAAAGATTCGCTCATTATTTGTTTGTAAACTGAGAGAAAGAGAGAGAGGGAGGAATTTCTCCTTGTAAATATAGACTGCTATCCACACCATTCCTTGTATTGATTTCAAGGAACTATATCTTGAAAGGTTGTCTTTGTCATTTCTTTTCCCGGGCGGGGTTTTAAACAATGCTATATCTATTTTTTTTAACCAATCGATATTACATTTATCAAGCCTGGTTTTTGTAATTTTTGTATTATCAGGATTTTTTTTCAATAAAGTAAATTGAGTCTCCGTATGGAAACCTCTATATGTAATAGATTTAAATTACGCAAATTCTCAAATATATATTTTATATATACTGTTCTGTGAATATGCCAGTAACATTTGAAAATAATAAATATTTCACATAATAAATTGCAGGGTACTCCTGTCTATTTGTTTTTATTAGAATCAAACTACAATGAAACACATATCTAGTACCTACCAACATTTTATAAATAACTTTTTGAATATGCTAAAGAAATATTTTACATAAAGGGGAATTACGCAATTATCTGGAATAATGAATGTATACAGATAAATAACGACTGTGTATTTTGGAGGAAATGGTATAAAAAGGGTATAATATATATCTATGATCTAATGAAAAATAACACATTTTAAGCTATTGTGAACTCTGCGATAAATATGATTTCAAGCCTTACCATCACAATTATCTAAGCCTTATTAAAGCTATTAAACACGTATGCAATGTACACTTAGACATAAGGGAGGTTGTAACGGCAATGGAAAGCCGAATATAGACTTTGAGTCAACTATTCTTAAATCATATGATGGAATAATAATCGATATATCTAAGGCAAAAAGCAAAAGATTTTATGATATTTTTATTGATTATGAATTTGTATATTCATCATTTATGCAAAAAAATGTGTGAAGACTTTGATATTGAGCCAAATGTGTATCCTAATAGTCTTAAAACCATGACAATATTTGTAAAAGAGCGAAAGCTTTTATCATTTCATTATAAAGTATTAAATGATTATTTTGTTTATTTCATTGTTTATTGGAATGTCCAAAATCAAAAGACTGGTTTGAAACTATTGATTATATGTATCGAATAAAAATGAATCTTATAAAATTGATAGCACGATTGAATATTTGTTAGGAAGTAATAATGCATCTCTAGATCATATACTTCTTTTTACTAAGTTTTTATATGGAAAACCATGTTCTATGGTGAAGAATTTTATATGTGTACATTCAAAAGTAACATCAAATATAGGATTTTACAAGGAAAGAGATGTTTAAGTGATACGAGATTTGTTTAGAAATGGTCAAATTTTAAACATTTATATAAGTAATTAATGTTGTTAATGTAAAACATAATTAGTGATATTGGAGTATAATTATCATTGTATATTGAATCTACAGCATATTGTATTGTACTGTCGTGTCCTGTATTTTGTTTTGTAATGTAACCTGTATTTGTATTGCTGATTAAAAAATACAATAAAAAATCCCAAAACAAATAAATATTTGTTCACACGATTTGCATTATATATACACCAATTTCTGTCAACATGATACGTTATATTCAATAGAATTTTGTATGACTAAATGTTTTGTTGTTTTTTTATAACTTGGTCAAAAATAAACCGACCTATTATTCTCTAGACTGCTTGCAAAAAGATTGCCCGTATATTCGTTGTGCAAATACAAAGTACCAGCATGAAAAATGCATATTCATATTATTGCAGACAACTGTGATCATGCGCATACTTTATTGCCCGTTACTATTATTTTGACATAACAATGACAACATTAGACAAAACAATCCTTTTCCACTTATATTTCAACATGTTATACATAGTTGATACAAACAAAAATATTTTGGTTTCTACTCGAATATTGCTTTGACATTGACATATTCATATAGATATTAAAATAAACGGGTTGTGACAAATAATATAAAAAAATATAAACGGGTATATTCATGAACGTGGATAAATATTAAGGAATAGAAAAATATGGTCGTTATAGAGATAAGCCCAAGTTGAAATGAGAAAATATCATAGCTTTACGACAATTTCTATGAATAAATCTTCCATTATTATTATTCTGGTTTTATAGTGCTTAAAGGCAATAAGATAAAATGATTCTAATTCAACATCTGTTTTATATCTATTTGACAATTTGTTGGATAAATAGTGAGCCAACCACACAAATACACATTGGTGTTATATTGCCATTTTCCACGAACTCATGCGAGGATCATAACTATGTTCCTTGGGCCTTAGATAGGGGAACAAAGGCGGGTATCGAATTCGCGCTTGAGAAAGTCAATCAAAACAGCGACCTTCTTAAAGGATACAACCTCGTAACGACGTATGCGGACTCATTTTGCTCAGATATAATAGCACCTATTATTGCCATCGACATGTATATCAACGGGACAGTTGATGTGTTTCTTGGTCCCGTGAATGATTATGCAGTAGCCCCAATAGGTAGATATACACCAAGATGGAATATTCCTTTATTAACAGGCGGCGCATTAGCTAATGCTTTAGCAGATAAGAAACAATACAATCTTTTGACTCAATCACAAGGGTTGTTTGATAAACTCTCGGATTTCATTGACACGCTTTTCACCGAATTACACTGGCATAGATCAGTAATGTTATATGCAAATAACCGTGATAAACATACTGGTCACACTATATGGTATTTTCATGCCGAAGGGGTACTCTCTATTCTGAAGCAGCTGAATGGAAACGAACCATATGTTACCTCGTCTTTCGACGATAATTCATATTACAACCCAATAAACACACTTTTGGATATTTGTCGGCAAGCTCGCGGTAAGAATATCAGTATTTTTTGTTTCACGTTTTTGCTAAAGTTTATAAAAAAATGCAAAATTCAATTCGCTTTTGAAATAAACGTTTTAATCTTCACTATATATAGAACAAACACTTATAAGAAACCAGACTGTGCTTACATGTGATTTGGTGGCTGAATATTCATTTAAACTTGGGAAACTTTTTCAACACCACAATCGATAGAGAAACACTTTACTTAAACATTTAAGCTACTGGCGATAGTAATTATTAGAAAAAGAAACTTCAGTAAATGTTTGCAAGTATTTAAACAGGTTGTTGTTTTACACAGCGTAAACAAATAGAGAAGTCTATACCAACTGAAAATATGCACTTATCCAAGCTACTCAGAAAACACGTTGAACATCGTTATCAAAAGTCGAGTTGTGCAAAAGGAACTGTGCATAGAGAGGTGAAAAATTTACACGCTGTTGAAAAACAACAGTCATATCTCAGCGATTTGACTTACATGGTAGAAGGAATACTGGTGGTATAATTACAGTAAACAGATTTAAGAATACTACAGTGTTACAAACTTGTTACAGAAAACATTATTTGATCTCCGATATACAATTTGATCAGAACAGAACACATCAATATGTATTATAAATACATTGATTTGACTTGTATATATTTTAGGTCCATATACCAAGAGCCTCTGTGCTTTAGAAAAGAACGTTCGAAAAAATCCGTTCCCTCCCGATGCATTCTATAGCAACTTGTATAAAAATAATTCGAATAATTTGTTATAAATATGTTATTTGTACCGGATAAACATTTTTCTCATAAACAAAGCAAATGCAAAAACCTGTCACAGCATTTTTTATATCGCTTGATCATAATGGCGCAATCTGTAAGCATGGCAGGCAATGTGCTAAATCATTGAATTACCTGGCATCTAAATGTATCATCAATCTATTATATGCATAATGAAAATTTTCCAGTCCATTGCAATATGTTTAATATGTCGTATTCAGATGACATGCTTTCGGTTTAGATCATCAATAGTCTAATTGAAAAATCTCAAATAGGTTATTAAACCATAAATATTTCGTAAAAATAAGCAAAAATACATTTACAAGGCATATATCTTTCGGCTGTGTATTTATGCCTAAACCGTCCACTTTAGTTTTGTTTAGCCATCCGAACCCCGCTCTGATGCAGCAGCCCTAAGCCGCCGATTATGCTACCCCGTCTCCATTTAACCCAATGGGTTAGGGAAATGGGTAAAAATCGCATTTTAAAACACATTTTTGAACAGGTTCTCAAAGATGAATTTTCCAAATTTTGAATAAGTGAAAGCACTTATTTGCCTATATATGTTGGTGTTTTCAAAACCTTGCTATCGAAACTATAACTAATTGAATTTTGCTGTTGAGGCAGATCTTTCCACAAAATAGCTCATTCAAAGAGCGTGTCGAACTTCCATCACAAGTTTATGTAGTACGAAATAGATCATGAAGTCTTGTAATTAATTGCATTGTTTTAAAAGGCATCAAAAGGGTAAATGATCTTTTCATCTTTGTATCATGGCCGATTGAAATGACCTGTGATCTATTGACTTAATCCGTTCTTCCTTCAAACTAAGAACATTGGCGTTTTCTAATTCCTCTCCTGCCTTATGTGCTTAAATCAAACACTTATTGTTAATCGGGTGTTCATCTTTAAACTTATTTTGGGTTTACCAGTAAGATTCAAGTAAAGGAATATTATAATGGAAAATATTAATGCAAAAGACAATATTTATATCATAAATTGGTCCGTTTGTTATATTAAACACATTTAAAGACAGAAGCGAAGCTTTCATATTTCATAAAACCAAACATTTACATCGTTCAAGCAAACATAAATATCAAGACATCAAAATACTTTACTATCTACAAATATGTTTCATATACCAAGCGTCAATAAAGTAAATGCAAATCACACTGTTTTTGTTTGTCATATCATTGCATTTGTTTCTGCATCAATTCAATGAGCTAAAGGTTCGGCAGAGGACATTTGAAAAGAGGTATTGATAAATAAGAAATGGAATATCTATATACAAAATTTGATAAAAAATTTATAGTTCGGGACAAGATAAAAACCACGCTTGAAAATGTATGATTTTCATTGAAAACTCCATTTAGGCCCATATATAAGACCCTTGCCATGTATCGAGGTAAGCCGATTTTCTTGAAGAGCATAGCATTTGGAACTTAAATGCAGGCTGTAAACAGACGTTTTCTCTGGATGCAGTTGAACAAGAAACATAAATGAGTGTTTACCCCGAAATGATATATGGATTTTCTTCATTTCCTAGGACCTGTACGTCGGCAAATTAGGTTGAAAATATAAGTTGCATATGAGATACTTTATCAATTTCATCTATAAACATCGTGGTGACTTGAGAACGAATTTAGCCTTACTATTTCCTTTTCATCACTGCAATTTACCCCCATTTTCTGCAGCATATATAAACGCGCACCTTTTTGCCAATTTTCGAACTAAGGTTAAGATTGCGGGGGAATTCAAATAAAATTTAGAAACCCTGCGATATTGCTGAGGGGCTAAATTCCCTGTGATATTGCGAAATATGTTAACGCAGGTTTCGTGATTTGCGATGTCTAGAATTATTTGGTAAGAAATAGTGCAACAAACAAGGGATTTAACACACTTTCTCTGCGATTTGCGACATGACAATTCGCGACACTGCAAAATTCCTTGCGACACAGCGGAATACTTTGCGAAATTGGACAAAATTTGTCTAAAAAACTATTTAATGCAAAACAGATGTATTCTTTCTAATGAGATTTTTTTATATTTTAGTTTACTCTGAAGGATTGTATTGCATTTCAATTGGTACCGAAACTGTCAGAATCGACGTTACATAATTATTTAGAGTTATGTGTTGCCATGCCCTTTAAATATATCTCGTTTCTTCTAATTGAACACATTGTTTTTTTTTATTGAGAAATCTTATCACGTGCGCCAAATCTATGTTATTTACGTCGTTTTGGTGGCGTCGGGTTATATTCCACCAACATCAGAGTTTATTATATGTACTTTTATAGCAGTCTATAATCATTTTCGCGCCAAGCGTCTCTAAGGTTAAGATATTGAAATCCTTGTGCTTTCGAATCTCTATGGGTTATCATATTTATTTAATGAAAGTGTTTATTTAAGTTGTTGTGTAAATATACACTAAAAGCTACACTAAAATATGCGAGGGATATTAAAGACTAAATTAGGTAATTATTGTAAAGTTTTAGAAGATTAAGTAAGCAAGAAAACTATAAACTCATAGAACATACATCTGTGTGTATAAGATAGCTGCGCAGAATAATTATTTACGTTTTTGTCGTAGAAGTCATATTCTGAGCAATGCTGCTGCAACAAAACTTGAAATCATGTCGATAATTAGTTGAGCCAAAAACAAAGAAAAATCAAAATAATTCTTTTCATTCAATATGTATTGTGTGAAGGGTTTACTTTTATCACAACCGAGTTTGATATGTTTGGCTTGGGTTTTTATGATTATTTCAATTAAGAAATACATTTAATCAGCTTACTGCCATAAACTTATGAATAAAGTGGATAAGTTGTGAAAGCTACATCATGCCAAGAAATCTAAAATTTACTGCCCAAAATAATCGGACATTATAGCCAATATAGCAATATAGCAGAAAAATATCGCAAGCGCGTGAATATTTATATAGGATAACGCTAAAACTTATAAACATAACGCAAAAACTTATAACATAAAATATTCCACAAGCGCGTGTCCGTTCCTCTAATCGTTAAATTTTAAGTATATGAAAAATAATAATTTTTTAGATTGTTTTCCTTTTCTATGCGTAGATTATTCGGTTCATCTTTATCCCTTTGAACCAATGTTTGACATTTCTCCCGAAAGAATTTGAGTATTTCTGCCAAGTTTTGTCAAAATTTATTGGCTTGAGAGGCACTTTGACTTGGGTTTATGGGGTCGCCATTGAGCACACCAAAATTAAAGTATTGACAATTTGCACCAAACGAGCTATGTTCAAACCGAAAAATGGAACTTCAGTTCCCGATTTAATGAGTGCTTCCAGAACTAAAACCTGTTCATTTACGAATACGAAAAATATCAATTATAAACACTTTACCAATCAAGCCAATGTGAAATTTTTATATAGTATAAACTTTGTCGATGTGTGCTAATTATCAGCTGGTTGCTAATAAAATCATATTTACCAACAATAAATGTTCAATCCTAACAGCTTTTTTGATTGCATGTTTAGTTATTGTGGTCGTTGCATCGTCCAATACGGTACGTGAGTTGATGATAGCAGCACATGATATGAATTTGGACAACGGCGACTATGTATTTATCAATTTTGAATTATTTGCAAAGTAAGTGCAATTATTTTATACAAATTCTATTTTTTTATATTTAAACATAAACGTAGATGCTCATTCCACAAAACAGAAATACATAATTGACCGCAACAGTGGAAAACCTAACAAAGGGTTTGCTTCAAATCTAACAAAATAAATTTGAGTAACCCAACCAAGGTTTCTCTTCAAAACTATAAAATGTATCTAAGATTGTTTGGTCTAATTTAAATCATAATATTTGAAGATAGAAGCACCTATTTACGGTTAAATAAAAAAGTTTTGTTAACAAAAATTGTTTTACCTAAATTACTGATTTAAGTATAAATCTGTAAAATGTAAGTTCATCATTCTAAGCAATGCCATAGAATATTATTTAAATCAAATCCGTATCAACTGTTGTCTTATCTTGACATGGATGGTGGGCCAAAACGTTTTGCAACAGAATTACTCATTTAAACATGAGATACATGGTAAAGTTCTTATCTATTTGTCATATGTAAAGCCATGTTAAGACTTAAATAATATTTGTTAAACTTTATAATATTAAGAAACATATTGTTGTTTACAATAGTTACTCATTCACTGATAGGTCAACAAGATTTATTAACTTTAAATTTGCCAAATACTTAACATTAATTTCAAAATCGCAACAGTACCCAAATGAATTGAGGGAAGGTTTTGATTTTAAGAGACATGGGTCAATGGTAATTCAATAATTATTTGTTTACAAACATCGACGATATAGATGTTGCGGGTAACGTATTGGAATTCTTTCATTTTTGTTTGCGATATGATACCAGAAATAGGAAATTTTATAAGTTTAATTTAAGTGATATGAAATGATCTTAAAATATGATTTGAATGAACTCGCCTCGTTACGTTTAGTAACTTGCCAAATTCCGTTGGCCAACTCGCCAAATAATTCCGAATGCCATTAACAACAGTTTTCATGTACTTAAGAAACATAAATAACATCGATTCCTGTTTCATGGCACTCAGAATCAGATTGAGAGCTCTGTTCTCTTAATAATTCGTGATCCGTATCAGATAGATAATGTGATTCGAGCACTCTATTTCATGTAAACCCGGAGCAAAACTTATGATTTTCTATTCAAGTATTGGAAGAAATTGAATTGCTATGTTGTATGGATTACCTTTTATACAACAGATACACCGTAACAATTTTACTGAACGATCATACATAATGAAAATTTCATAAAGGATTAATATTACTAAAATATCGCTCCTGCTAAAAAGTGTTATAAGAATATTCGAGCTGGTTTAAGCACAGAAGAAGTCTTAATAAACCCCAAACCCTATTCAAAAACAATATTTATTCAATCGTAGATAAAACCGGGATTATTTATCGCAAACTCAATAAAAATTTCACATTTAATCAACGGTTTTTTGAGGTTGAACAACATTTGGCGAGTTGGTTTTTTTTGGCGATTCGGGATTTTGCGAGCTAGTCTTCGCTGAATGTTACCCATATATATATATATTTCACTCCTTTTAAAAAGAAACAGTGAATTAAAGCAACAATGGTTCAGGAAAGATGAAGGAGACCCAGACGATAAAAACAGTCGCAATTATAAGGCACGTGCAGCATATGAAGCCGTATTGACGTTTACTTTTCGTAAACCCGTTTCCAAAGAATATAGAAAATTCGCAGAGGATGTTGCAAATAGAACAAAATGCGAATTCGGTGTTCCAATAGAGAACGAAAAGGAGGTAAGGACCTCACATCAAATAGTCAAATAATTATTGCATGCTGGTTGAATCCCCTTATTCTCATTCAGTTTTTTATCGCTTCCATAGAGGCTTTTGGCGTTTTAGATTAACCTAAGAAAGACCTATTACAAGTAGTTTTAGACAAAATGTTTTTTTTGGTAATGAATGTCATTAATCTGTTATTTATGGGGAAAAATTAAATGGGTCTGCGTAATTCATTAAACATTATATTGCATCTGTTGTGGCTAAAACCTCATATAACTTTTTTAATGCGTATATAAAACATGGAAACATAATGCATTATCGCAGACTGAAATAAAATAATTTGTCGTTATTTGTTATTTTCAGACCTTAATATAGGCATTTTCGTTCACCTATCTCAATGCCCTTTGATACGTAAAACTGGAGTAAATATAGTAGCAAACAAATGTACACATACATGGCTGCTGGTGAAACATTAAATATGTATGATTTTATATAAATATAAACACATAATTCTAAAGGTGAATAGCTTTGTAACTGCCTTCCACGACGCAGTCATCCTCTATGCTTTAGCGCTCAACGAGACATTGGCAGCAGGGTTTGACGCACGTGACGGACTGGAGATTACACGGCGCATGTGGAATCGTACCTTTACAGGTTAGCTTTGAAATTACTCATGTGGCAAATCCCAAATTGACGTTTTGGAGAAAAAACTAGAATGCTTTAAAATTATTTGACATATATGTAAGGATTGACAAATGACTTAACGATTATATTATAATGCTAAAATTGAATTCGTACCAGGAATCAAGTATGTAACATTGATCTATAATCACTTTGCAATACATTCGGCCAACTATGTCAAATCTACTGAAATGAACAGAATATTTCACGAAGCCCTTTAATTCAAATTTGAATTATTACATTCTTTTTCGTTCAATATGTGAATATAAAGGGATCACAACAAACCGTGATTTGGTTTGGTATTCATTCAAATGAGGGTTGTTTACTCACAAAGCCCTTTAATTCATGTTTGAATTATTACATCTTTCTTCGTTCAAGATGTGAATATATAAAATCCCAACAATGGGATGATTTTGTTTGGTATTCATTCAAATAATGGTTGTACCTTGAAAATGAATAACATGCCTATAGATAACCATATGCCACTATTACGATGCGATAGCACTAAAAGTTACATCGTCAAGATCATGCAATCTTCCTTCTATTTGCTCTGATTGCTCAAAGATTGCAAATTAGAACTTCAAAGTCATACAAATCCAATGACATATGGATTAAACTAACTGAGAATTTACCCATCAGGTATAACAGGACCAGTAAGCATCGATAGTAATGGAATTAGGAATCCGGACTATTCACTATTTGATATGGATGAAAACGGCACATTCCAGGTAAAGTCACATCCACAATTACATCAATTTACTTCTACAGGTTTTTCCCATTTGTGTCTCCTTATACTGTGTGTGTATGTCAAGCTTTAATCGGTTAAAAAAAATATCGCTCTTTACGTAAAATATCAGGCTTAAAACCCTTTGCTACGTTTCGCATTTCACATCCATATATTTTTATATAACAATAAATTAAGTATATAAAATGTAAAATCACTGTATTATTGCTCACATTAATTATAATTATTTTAATAGGAAGTTAGAAGCTATAATGGAATTGAGAAGAGGTACAGTAAAGTAAGGCCAATTCGATGGGCAGGAGGCAGAGACAGCCCTCCGCTTGATGTACCTGGAGGAGGATTTACCACCGAAAGCCCATCACATCGAGGTGTGTACAAATAAAATAATAACAAATAATCGGTTTTGTCTGTACATCTGGATTTGTCAATCATAAAAGAATTTGTATAAAAAAACATATTTCAAGAAGTATACATAAAGTATGTTACTTTTATTTTATTCAAAGACAAGACCAGCAGAAACATCCTGATCGGGAGTGTGGTTGCAACAACGGTATTAGTTCTTGCAGCTTTATGTCTCGGTGGGTATTTCTCAAGAAAACGTCTGCGCAAAAGGCATCAGCCGATACCTAAACACGACAGTCAGCAGGCTGCTTCGTCTAATCATTCTTCATCCACAATGAGCGTTTATGATCAAATCGAACTATATGAACGCGCCGATAGAGCGAGTACGTCCATAACTCCATACACAGTGCTTACGAGGGACCCGTATGCCTACGAAGAACTTTATCGGTTTAGAGTTGAAGAGAGGGTGTTCTGTTCTAGTCAATCTTCTCAAGACTCGCAACCCGGAAACTCATATTCTCACAAGAGATCACACTCACTGCCTACCTATTACACAGAAGCAAACTTGAATGATCTCTGCAGTGCAGAAGACAACATTTATATAAGTATGCTACCAGAGAAGTTGGAAGCGGACGCGGTCAGAATGAACGATATTCAAACAATAAAAGGCAAATCATTCAGCGCTGGAAATTTGTATATGTAAACTTTTGAGATTCGCATGTTTTGCACATGTTTAAGAGGTGACAATTTAAACCGAATATATCTGATACCATACATAAACGATTAAAAAATGAGGAATTGCACTTAAATCGTACGGATGTATTTTATTGATATTATGTATATTAAAAAATACTACTTGTTTATATTTAAATCACTATTGCATCAATCTTTTACACGTTTTTTTTACCTTATCTCTGCTTCATTTTCACAAATGCAGTCTTCGATGGACAACAAACATCCTTAAGAAACACAACAGTTATTTATTCTTGGCTTGCATTAGACTGATGTATTGCAGGTTCCATTTTGAACTGGTCTATAGAAAAATCGATATGATAAATTATGCTTACTTTTGTAAAATCATGTAACAACAACTATCCAAAGAATTTTTAAAATAATGAATAGCAATTATGCATAAATGTATTTTCTTAATATTTGTTTTGAAATGAGATTCAAGCAATATGCATTTTCTCGGATGGAATATTGCCTGTTCTTGACATCTGTTACAAGGGTAAAGTGATAATTGAATAAGTCAAACATCAAAGACTTTTGTTGAATGTCATGTTCTGATTTTATTTATAAATTCATCTGATAACTAATTCACTAAGGCCGTGATCACCAGCTCGAAAAACAATCAAAATACCAATAATGTTCTACAAACTTTAAGCGACATTTGTTTTAAACATTGGGGCGAATCCCTTCTTTTCACCAAAAAAGGTCATAATATCGTGCATGTTTATTTCGGGTGAACACAGCTTGATGTGCAACACTCCATCCAGCCACATATCCTAGTTATAACCCAAGTTCCAATGAGGTACCGTAGCAGGGTGCTTGCTTTCAAATACTGCTTATCAGTAGCGGGTCCAAAGGCCAAAACAGTCTGCTGTGTTTGCATGTTGAGTATTTGCATTGTGCATTATAGCACATGAGCTGCAGTATGCATCTAGTACATGTCAATAAATGGCTTGAAAGACATAAATCATAAGAAATATAAAATAAAATTAAATGTTTTCCTTTAAATAAAATGCCATCAACCGGCTGTTCGGTTCCAAAATGTTCAAATAGAGGGGGACATAGATAACCTAGTGATCCTGAATTAAAGAAAGACTGGATTATTGCAATAAAAAGAGATAGATGGACCCCGACAAATAGCAGTGTCGTTTGTCGTTAAAAAAAGAAGACTATATCAGCGTTAGACATTTGTTTCGAATCGATGGTCGCGCTCGTGCGACTATCTCTAAAATGTTGGTCGCGCGGCCTAAAAGTTAGTTGCGCCACGTCATTTAAAGGGCGTATATTTTTTCAAATTTAAAGGAAAATCGATAGTGCAGACTTAACGACCGCTAAAGTGCACCCAGTGTTGCATCAATATTCTATATAATCGTTTGACATATATTGACATATATTGGTACTGAAAAAAATAATATAGTAAATATTATGGATAAAGAGGGGCACAGATTAAAATATGACACGAGATATGGAGACATTGATTGGTAAACGCTTGGCATCGATAACATTTGATGGATAAACGAGTAGGACGGATGATATATTCCAAACGCTACTGTTAATTTAATTGGTAACGGACAACCAGTTATGAAATAAAAGTGACAATTAGCGATGAGGATACGTAGGAGTATTTGAAATATTTTTATTAAAATATAAAATGTAGACCGGGATATTTTTGACACTCGTATTGACTGAACGAAACTCGTATGCCAATTTCAAAACCGCAATTGTTTATGAACAAATAAGCGAGCGCCAAAGGCGCGAGCGAAAAAAAATGTATAAATGTTCATGAAAATAACATTAAAAAATCTATTGTCAGGGGAAAAGTTAATCGCGAAGTGCGCGACTCACTTTGAAAAGTTAGTCGCGCGGCCCAAAAATTAGTCGCATTTGCGACCGTGCGACCGCTAATGTCAAACGCTGCTATATAACACATACATACATATATATCCACATATTAGTCGATTTTCCCAATATTTGTTGTTCATTAAATAAACAAGATGTACTTGATAAGTTTATTATCAAGGTTCAAATATGGTTGAAGCGTTCCCTTAGTAACGCTTGGAATTTGAACATCTCAATGTAAATCCTTGTATAATGTGCTGTCACGAACATCCATTTCAAATGAAGCAACTACATTTTTAGACCTTTAAAAATTGTCATTTCAATCATATGATTCCAATCTTTCTACTTATTGCGATTTTTTTCCCAGAAATACGTGCTTTTCTTTTTACGGCACTCTTCACGCAACCTAGCTAAAGTCCAGGTTCCGTAATCCATTGTTCTTGATTAATATGAAACGCTTAATTCAATTGAATGCAATAAATGAATAACATACAATTTTCATCATTGTATTTATAGTACTCAGACACTCTGTATAAATACGTTAGCAAATAAAGGGGCATGTATGGGGTATTTGTTTACAACGTGACATGACCATTGTCTCAACAAATATAACAAAAGAATGCAGTAAACAATTTGTCAGATTAGACTAGGACTATGATATAAGGAGGATATGCAGCAGAGCACGTGATCACTCTAAACACTTATGCGATGTTTATGTTAAGACTTGTGGGAATTTCCCAAAAAACACCTATGTATACATTTCTATATGGTCAAGCTATTTATTGATTTTATGATGAAAATATATCAAGCAAACCATTTATTATCAAGACGACAACTTTTTGAATCAGGAAAATTGATTTTTTAATAAGAAAATAAGATTTGATTTTTTAGCTCATATGACGCCAATGGATTTTCTTATCATTTATATAGCAAATTCAATATGGTTTATGGAATCAATGATGCCGTGGCGGATCATTTAAGAATATGATAATTAATGAAAGAGTATATAATTGACTATCAAGTCGTAAGAAAAAATCAAATGAAACTCATGCATTAGGTGGAGATATTTGATATTTAAAACAAGAAGTCACACAATCCTGACATAAACATTGTCAGATTAATCCATTCGAAACACTCGTAATTTAGTCGTATTTTCAGCCTGCTTCGCATCCTCCTATACTCATCCTAGGATTAGATAAATGAATTTATTACTCATGTCACTGATAACGGAAACCCACTGATTGAAAAACTATGATGATATAAATAACCTGATTTATTCATCTAAAATGTTTAAAATCCATAAAAAACATTGATTTCGCATAGCACACACATGCGGATGCTCTATTCACATGACCCACTTAGACCCCGGCGGCCTCTAGTGTGAGCTTTCAGAAACTGCATGTACGCCAGCTAATATGATCAACATTCCTTTGTTTTGCATCTGAATATCAATTTCCCTTGCCACAATATCACCCCTGGCAATCAGATTTCATTCTACTACATAAATCGCGATCTACTACGGTTGGTAACCATTCTATAACATATTGATCACCAACCTACGGTATAAATTTGTTGGTGTTTTTAATTCAGATCCGTTTTGCATGACTTCCTATTTCGTTTTAATTTCGAAATATATACCATTCGGTGATCAGCACATTTATTAACCTATATAAACCGACTCGTACATTATGATATGTCTCGCATGAAAGATTATAAAGAAAAACCACAAGAATTTAAAATTTATATATACAACAACCTATTTGTTTTTGCTTTTAATTACAAATTTGCTCATTACCGCCACACCTCTGTATAAAATCGATGATAATATGACAACTGCTTTGTCTCTACACGCTTTTTGCATATCTATTCATGGAAATTATGGAAATATTTATTATAAATCAATACTTTTCCTTGATTTCGATCTACAACAGTGGGAGATTTGAGCCTATTACATTTTTTAAAAGTGATATGATCTTCTTGAAATTCTGTTCGAAATGTCTTTTATACACTACCTGCCTAATAAAATTGAAATAAATATATCCCTGATGATAGCTTAGGCTAAGCTCTATCAATAAGATATATATCCATAAAGGCATCATGAATACATGTATGACTATAAAGCTATACATTTTTTTTCAACAAAAAACAGCAACATGTATTTATCCGTATCTAGAATATGGAAATTCTTGTCATTGTGAAATCCTTACTTATTTTAGAGCTCTTGATTGATTAGTGACAGATCATAAATAAGAGTTAAGAAACATGCATTAAAAGATGATATGATAGTGAGTGGGACCATGCATCAGTATTTACTTATGGACGGCTACGGATGCCTTTCATCTTCTATGGTCATTTATTGTATACCAGCTTTCTTGTTTCTTAACAAACACATACGAATACAAACTTATCGTTCTGCCAGGAAAGAGGATGATCACTTTCCCCAGGGATTGGGGTTAATGTATTACCTTTAGATCAGAAAACATAGTTTCATTTATTGGTTTTACAGTGGTCGTATTTTTCCATACACAGACTGCAAACAGGGGATTTATGTGTTGTAGTTATATATTTGAAACGGCCTTTCCTTATAAGAATATTTTTGTAAATGCTGTTTCGAAATTAATATTCATAAATGTTTTCACATCAGACACCACCAAATCGTTCATTATGTAGTAGGTTGAGCGCCCCATCATATATTCATGCATTTAACGTTTGTGCATCTGTATAAGTTAAAACCATGACCTAAAAGTTCATCCAAAGTTTTAGATATGCTATTAAGTTTAAATATTCGAAACTCATATCTAATTGTTCTGCATTAAACTTTATTTTGTGTTTTAGAAAGATTTATTAAGTCCAAATCGGAAAAGCAGCATACAATTCTTGTGGTTTTTCTTTATAATCTTTCATGCGAGACATAGCATAATGTGTGAGTTGGTTTATATAAGTTGATAAATGTGCTGATCACCGAATGGTATATATTTCGAAATTAAAACGAACTAGGAAGTCATGAAAAAAAGTATATGATTTAAAAGCATCAACAAATTTATACCGTAGGTTGGTGATCAATATGTTATAGAATGGTTACCAACCGTAGTAGATCGCGATTTATGTAGTAGAATGAAATCTGATTGCCAGGGGTGAATATCTTATTTTATGAAATGTTCAACTTTTAATGGTCCTTGCAATATGTCTGGTGAGTTTAACTGTGCTCTCCAGTGCTCAGTCGACATTGGTTGTAATTTTGATTATTTTTTTCCGAGAAGACATCCCTTTTATCCCTTTTGTCTAACTGTCATTTCATCCCATGAAACAGTGCCCCCATCAAGCTGTACACATGCGAGAATATCTGTTTGAAATAAGGCGTTGTATGACATTATCAAAAGCCTACATAAAACGGAATTTTCCGTTAACTCGATCCAAAATATATGCAATAAAAAAAGATTTTCATGGAGCTGTATCGGGTCAATATAATCATATAATATCAGGAGTTTACCTTGGCGGTCGCACGGTCGCGTATGCGACTAACTTTTGTCTCGGGCGCCCGACGCGCGACTAACTTTTTGGCTCATTTAAAAACAATTCCCTGGTTAATATTAATTTAGGCAGAAATCAGTTCAACTTCGGCAAAATTTGAATTATCGCTCGCGCCTTCGGCGCTCGCATTCTGGCCTCATGTATCATAATTCACTCTAATCTTGGAGTACCATTAAGACATCAGCAGGGAACATTAATTTTTGAGCTGCGATATTTGGCAAATTACTATATTTGTCGCAACTTTGGAAAGAGTTTGCCTTCGACGGCGCATTGATTTTTCTTAAGCGCAGATTTCAGGAGTATGTGCTCCCCCTTCTCCATTCATACGGTAAACTATACTCCTAAAATCATAGTT